>PPHD01024639.1:936-12054 GCA_002909625.1 Bambusicola thoracicus
TAATAAACGTGCATAATTCCTGTGAATATTAGTAGTGTTTATGCACACTTGCACACTCCAGGGCATATTCATCTAAACCCAGTGATTTCAAAACATCTGAAGCAAAATTTATTTGGCCCTCTAGACTGAAAGAAACCCTAAATAATGATGGGAATAGTCCAGCATGTTTTATTTGTATATTTTATTTTAATGAGAATGTTGTATATTAATTCCTTCATCTCTCTGCCCACAATGCTAATGATGTTTTACATAAGATAGAAGAACTGAAGAGTTCTTAGGATAGAAGAAGAAGAAGAAGCATTAGCAGATTCAAACTCCTTACAGAGATGAGTTATTGATTCTAGATTTCCTACAGCGAAAAGAGTACTTAAAGCAGTGTGGTAAAGATAAGGCTCTCACATCGTCTTCTTTAAGAGAAAAAGTTAAGAGGACTCCAGTCACCTGATTCTGCTTTGACTTCTGATGTCCTAGATATTTCTCTGCAGGAGAGGCTCGAAGGATACTCACTCCCACATGGAAACAGATGCATATACCCTGAAGAAATGTTGAGCCTCATACACATTCCTGTCCTGAGCATTATCCTGTGGTTTTGTTTTGGCATACTGGTTTACAGCAGGCTGCCTTGATGTTTAACTTCTTCAGAATGGTATCCATGAGTTTCTTCTCCTCCCATGCTCTGTGTAGGCAGCTAATGTACAGCATTTAAATCTCTTTGTGGCTCTGGGCCTATAGTGCGTAAAGAAGTCATCAGGAAATTAACTTGAAAACTGTGCAAGCCTTCAAGTAATTCAGCACCTTGGAGTTAGACAAGAGACCTAATAACTGGCCAAAGATTCTGCATCTGAAAAAGAATCTGTGCACCCAAAAGCATACCAGAAGTTTTGATGAACCTACAACACTACAAGCAATGCTAAAAATACAACAGTACCAATTATATTTCCTATTATTTGATGTTTATTTAAAATATTGTTCTTGATGAAATATTTTCTATAAACACTGCCACTTCAAGTGCTGCAAATAATTTTTGTGTATAGTCCATTTGTACAACTGCTATTTATTTTAAGCATTGCCTGATTTGCGTTCCTAATGGAAACTTCAATAGCAAACATTTCCATGCCAAGCTACAGTAATTCCCCCTTTTAGTCAATACAGTCTTCATCTACATCAGTAAACAGCACAGTACAATCGACACAAATACACAGTGGAACGGTTTGTGTTGAGGACCTGACATCCACATCACACACGTTCTGGATGTTTTAACTCAGACCAGTGCTAGCCTGGACCTATGGAGTAAGTGCACGCTGATGGGCAGGCATTAGAAACAGTAATGCGTTAGGTGCGATTCCAGGATGCATTTTCTAGAAAAGTTTCATCCACACAAATGCAGCTTCTGTGCCCCAGGATTGTGCACTCACTCTGTAATTATGCAAAAACAAACAAAAAAAAGTAACAAGAAATAATGAGGACATTCACCTTAAAATGATGCTCCTGGGAATCCTAAAATGTGTTTTTTTTTCCTTAAGCTGAGGATATGTTCCACTGTATAGAAGTACAAGAAAAGAACTTCCTTAGCATCTTAGTATCATGACTCTTTTACCAATCTATGTGAAAATGTATGGAAAGCTTCTTCAATAAAATCCTGTTCTGACCAAGAATTAAAATGTCACCTCTCCCACTGAAAGTTCACACAGAGAAATTACTAATCAAAATGAGCTTCATACCTTTTTACCCTGAATACTCACTAAAGAAATTGAAATATTATAAATGTTTGGATCTCTTGCTGGTGGCTTCCCCTGGAAAGATTAGATGTTGAGTTTGGGTTTTTGTCTGCTACCAACAGATAAGAGGTCCCCATGACTGACAACACTCAGACCTTTAGTTTCTCAGACAGCCAAGGGCCATTAGTTTATAAGAAATTCTGTGACAGAAGGAGAAGTAAAGCTCTGGATTTACTACAGCTAATTGTATTTCTCTTCTGCAAAATTAGTATTTTGCCCTATATATATATATTACCTACAGAACAACAATAAACTGGAAATAAATATATGACAGCAACACTACAGAGCAAATCTCACAAAGCATAACTACCAAAGCAAGGGAGACCATCTTTTTGGTGTACACTTCTAAAAATATCTAAGGTGATAAAACTAAAAGCCAGATACTTCAGCTCCCTAGGAATACAGGGCTGTGTCCAAATTTCAGTACTCCTTTACCCTTCATTTCACATTCTGCAGTACCATTGTGTGAATTTAATACTGAAATTACTCCCTGATATTTCCTCCGTGAGCAAAGTATCTCGTGAATTACCTGTGAATGCTTCAAACAGACTTTTGAAGGGAGGAAGACCTAGCAGCTCCAAGCTATTTCGGAAGATATTATCCCTCACAACACAAAAAATCATCAAAAGAAATTTAAATCCCTCTACCGCAGTTTGCCAAAAAGAAAATTATGATTTCTAAAGAGTTAAACACTTGACATACTTTATTAGGAGTATTTTATAGAGACCATTTACATTCCTCAGAAACACGTAAGAGAAATCATTAGATGTCTAATCCCAGGGTTGTACACCAAGTACTATTTAAAATAGAAGCTATAAATTATCAGTCAATAACAAGCACAATACCTGAGGCAGTAAAAATTCCTTCAACTGAAAATAACAGTTATTAAAAAGTCAGTCTTTTTTAAGAAAAGGATTGTGAGGCAACATCTCTAGCCATTAATATTAAAATATGTAGACAGAGGCTTATTTATGTAAGCTGAAGGTAGCAGATTTTGCAAGGGCGCTCATTAAAAAGAAGAAGGAGCTAGGTGAAAATTTACAGTCATCTGGTTCAGGGCTGAAGAATCTCAGGATTGGGCTCTAGTACACGTTTAAAGACAAAGACAGTCTCACTTTTCTGCAGAAATCATCAGTTTACTCAGTATTAACTACACACATTTGAAAGGCTTTTTTACACTTTATTCAGCCTCAAATTGCATTTATGAACTGTTCTGATCCTACTCCTCAGCACTTCCATCCTGAATTTTTCCTAATTAGAATTACTTTGAAGTCTCTGACCTTCAGGCAGACACTCCATTCTGAATTAAAATATAATTATCTTTGTAACACGAACACACTTTTAATGCTGCCCCCATGCACTTCTTGCAACAGAATAAATGCATACTAAATATAAGGAAAAGACTACATAGTAACCGATAAAATAATGAAGAATTAGAAGAAAATAAACGGAGCAACCTGGCTTTCATATCTATCAAGAGTGGAGAGACAGTAGGGAAAAAGGCAGCATATAAAATTTAGAGAAGGAAATTCTTTGTACGCAATGAATAATTCACCTGCCGGACATACTGCCACAACACTTCACCACTTCTGCTGGAACTAACAGAAGGACAGAGTAGGTCCATCAGTCACAGGGTTTATATTCCAGTGGTATTACACAGGTAGTGCATGGTTTATTGAACTGAACTGCAACCACTCACTGAAGGTGAAACAGGGCTGTAAATTACAGAGAGTGCATTTATTTGCATAAATCACAGGGTTTTTTTCCTAAACTTTTGGTCCCAGTTACTATAGCTATCAGAAGAGTTGGCACAATGAGGGCAACACTTCCTACTGACCTCTCTGCATTCACCACTGCTTCTCCCAGCAATTCCTTAGTCTAGAAAAAGGGCAGCTCAAGACCATGTGCTGCATTGCGCTACTTGTAACCTCTTGTAAAGCCAAACAGAAGGAACTTAGTAACTTACCTTTACGTAAAGCTGCTGAAACTCCTCAAGGTTCAGCCTACCACTTGGACAGTCCTTTAGAAATCCTTTGTACCACTGTTTTAGCTCGTGTTCGTTGAACTCCGTGCTCTTCACCAGATCTTCCATCACCTCAGGGGCCAGCTTGCTATTCTGTTTCCCCATTCTGCCTTAAGAAGAAATAAATTAATACAATTAGCCAAGTTGCTGTGATCGTTTTAAACTTGATTAGGGACAAAGCTCAAACACATCACTTGTTTTGCAGTCACTTGCTGCTGCTTTTAGTCAAACACAGCTTTACAGATTCCCCCAGTGAACAGGAAGGTAGGCTATGTTTGTACATCAGAGGGTGAAATGGTGAAAAACACAACGTACTTCTATCAATCAAGGCCTGGACACGGACTGCTCATCTACCTTCAACTTAATGATGAAAAGAAATCTCTTGTTTTTAATAACAGTATCATCTAAGTGAAAGGTTTATTTTCTTTCTGATTTGGTGAGAGGTTATTACCCATCCTTTGGAAAGTACTATCCCATTTCACTGCAGTGCTACTACCACATCACAAAGTTGTCTCTGTACTACTCATTTTTATAATTCTTAGCTTTTCTTCACACTAAGGCTGAAAACAATGACTTCCCTTCTTTCCTTTAAAAAAAATATATATATGTAACAAAAACTTTTCACACATTCAGGGATGTCCACAGAATCTTTCTCTTGAAAATCTCTCTGATATGACATTGGCATTAGCAGCTACTCCTCACAGGTACAGGGCTGTTGACAGGCCACACTGTGGGGAAGCAATACACATACAGCATCACTGTTAACTCCAGAAATACCCATTACATTTGTCATACGCACCTTGCATACATGGATACAAAACACACAGAAATACAAAATATGCATGTTTGCATATGTAAGTACAGAACTCTCAGAGATACTGATGTTGACCTTTCCTTTGAGATATCTTTAGAGATAATTTTTTAAGAAATCCTTTCCTTTAGCCTGTTCCAGTACTACTGTACAACAGTTAGTTCATGACAGGAGATGTCTTTTAGTTGCTTTGTAATTGCATGACACACAGTACTTAACTTGTCCTGTACAGCGCTGCAAAGAGATGAATAATTTCTTGCCTGAGCCTAGCTTAGCATTTCCATTTTTATCTCCCAGTATAGCATGTCTCTAATGACAGCACTGCACTGAATGCATTGGTTTCTAGTCCACAGCACCACCCATTACTGATATTAATCTGTCGCTTTTGGCATCTTCTCCTATTTCTATGTTTAGTTTCTTTCCCCTCAGAAGGAGATACTTTGTTCTGTCCCAGCGAATCAATATATTTATAAAGCTTCACATAAACCATCTCTGAACAGGCACAAAGCTTCCCATTCCTCCCCATTTCTTCACGACCAATCCTGCTTGACCAGATGCCATGCTACCAGCAGCACCTCCAGCACTGAGAAGGACAACGTTGTTCTACAAAGCATTCAGCTGGTACAAAATGGAGAAATCTCGTCTTTGGAAAGCACAAAGGTCACTTCAGCACAAACACTGGAGAGTTTGACCTTTCTGTTAACTCCCACAGGCCTAATTGTATGTGCAGGTGTCTAGAAACTAGCTGGTTTGCTAAATGGTGGGTTGCAATTTATGGCGTGCAGAACAGTTGCCCCAGCCTTTTTTTGTCTTTTTTTTTTTTCTTCTCTGAACAGTATTACCCTTTGCAGTCATAAGGTGCTTTGCTTAGGACCCAGAGGACCCCTAAAAATTCTCATCAGTTGTAGTAACTACCTCAGGTAGATTCACAAGGCAGCTTCTAGAACTCAAAATTTAGCCAGGTGTGCTTTTAATTGACTTGTTTCACTTGGATCTTTAACCCCATTAATATTTACCTCAGAAGTATCTTCAGATGGGCAAAGATTCGCTATTTCTGACTGGCAGATTTTCTGTTATTGCTGATGTAAAAATCACTTTCCTGCATTCATTGTGTTTGCTTTATAGCGCATGAACCTACACTGCGATGGAAGCAGACAGAACCTGTTCCACAGTTCGCTATGTTATTACTGCTAACGTGGCACAAAACACCGTACAAAATGGAGCACGTCTGCATGTATGTAAGACTAAAGAGCTAGAGAAAAATCCACACATTAAACCTCTTCTAATATCAGATTCAGAGAGACAAGACAGGGCTTTTCTGCCTTGGTGATGCAGGTCCCTAGTTTTGGTAAGCTACTTGTTCAAACATAGGTTGTTCAGTGAGACCTAAAAATCTTCCATCCTCTACTAAATCAATGAAAAGCATGGGTAAGATCTTAATAAAGACCCTCCTAAAGTGTTCCACAGAACCAAACCAGTACTTGAAGAAGGTATAATTTGGGACTGATGGGCTTTGTACTTCTACCTCCTGCTCCAGTACAGTATGGGACATGCTGTGCCTTGCTCTGTTTGAGATGAGGGACTGCACGAGCTGACCAAGCTGGTCACAGTGCCTTCCTGTAATTAGGCACCCATTCTTTCTTCTCAATTCAAAACTCTTTTCCTACAGAATTGAATTACAATCTGTAAGAATGCTCAAGAGGCTCATATAATTATCAAATATAAACGCACACTTCTGGCTCTGGGAGATCCAGCTTATTTGGGAATAAAAACTCAAATACATAGATTATCTACTTAATCACATTCTAACATCTTCTGGAGTTTCATTGAATCTCTTATTATTATTGAAAAAATACAATCGCCCATTAGCAATGAGTATGCCACTGCCAACACATTTAATTCTCTAAAATGAAAACTACTTTTAATTAACTCATAATCATGGTTTCCCAAACATGGTGTTGGTTTTTTTTTTGCCTCGTGAAGATCTATGAATATGCATTAGGAAAATGCAGGAGAGCACAGCTGCACAATCACTAAATCTTCAAGAGGAAAGGTCAACTCTGCAAGCATTTCTTTGTCTAGTCAATTTTATTCCTTCAAACTACAAATTTGCTTCCAACTTCCATGCTTCCAACCACGCAACGTGACTATTCAAGCAGCGTTATTCATTTTCTGTTACATTTTCTTATCATTAAAAATAAAAAAAAAGTGGGGGGAAATAAAGAGGAAAAAAAAAAAGGCAACATGCTTTGGTTCCAAATAAGTATGGGGGAGAAATTCATGATAAAGAAGGAATGAGTGAAGTGGGTGGCTCTGAGCATGGGTAAAGGTGTCGAGCTTGTTCTCAGTGAAATTACTTTAGTAGGAGAATGCTTATTAATATTAGCAAGAGCAATACAATGCAGGTTAGAGATCAAGAAAAATACTGAGACTTTTCTGTTGTGTCACACACAGCAACAGCAATAGAGGCTGAACTTAAAATACACATCCTCTTGGTTGAAGTGCTGCAAGAGACCATCAGCCACCCACAGACATCCTCCTCCCAGAAATGCTTAGGGCAGCAGGATGTCGGCTGTCACGCAGCAGCACCTGAACGGCTGCTTTCACACTCGGAGGGTCTGTTTTAAAAGCTGCAATTATATTAAAGAGCAGATTCCAAACCTGGAGCAGCCCAGACTGCACCAGCAGCAGGCAGGGAAAATGCGAGGATGCCTTCCAGTTCTTCCCTGATGAATCACTTGTTCGATATCTTCCCTGCGATGCTACCCCATGTCCCACGTGAGCTTCAGGCATTTAAAAACTCCCTGCTCTCCACATGGACATCACCCAAATCCCCTGGCCAATGGTAGTATTTTGCAGCTATTCCCACACAGGTTCGTCAGGTCTGCCTTTCCCACATTGTTTGCTAGTATTAAATTACCAGTGTGAGATCAGTTAATAATCAGATTAAAGTTCTGATTATTGAGACCTAAGCAGAAGGAAAAGAAAAAAAGAAAAGTTAAATTTCAATAGCAAAACATGACTTACGGAACCTCTTTGGCTCTTTAATGATTTCAAAACACCTCCAAACTGTTGCTAACACAGCTCCAGTCCCACCTGCTTCCTTTTTCCCTTTCCCTCTATTCCCCTTTGGCCTCCTCGGCAGGTTTTCAATTTTGAAAGGTACCAAGTGCAAACAAATAGAACTCTGGTCGTTTCTATGGAAGAGTAAACAGTACTGCTAAAGATGTCATATCTGTGCTGAAAAAGGATCCAAATTCCTTTGAAAAGACATCATCAGCAATGTCCAGTCAGGTCTCCAGAAATCCCATTCTGTGCCTTTTTGCTTGCTTTGCTTAGATCAGTTATATAACACTATTTTCTTACCAAGTTGCATTAAGAGTGTTGCCAGCAGGTGGAGAGAAGAGATCCTTTCACTCCGCTCAGCACTGGTGAGGCACACCTGGAGTGCTGGGTCCAGTTCTGGGACACCAGCACATCAGAGACTTGAGCATGCTGGAGAGACCCCAGTGTAAGGCCATGGAGGGGACTGTAGAATCTATCACACGTAGGGAGGCTGTGAGAGCTGGGGCTGCTCACACTGGATTGCAGAAGGCTCGAGGGGATCCTATCAATGTGCAAGTTCCCAAGGGGTATTTAAAGAAGACTGAGAGGCACTTCTATTAGTGAGCAGGGAGATAAGAGGCAATGGGCACAAACTGAAATTCAGGGAATTCTGAGTGTAGTAAAACTTCTTTTTTTTATAGGTACAAGTTACCCAGAGAGGTTGTAGAGTCTCCATCTCCTGCAATAGTTGAAGTCCTGCTGGACACAGCCTGCCTGAGAACCCTGCATGAGAAGGGTACTGGACTACATTTCTCCAGAGGTCCCTTGCAACCTCACTGACTCTGTGAAACAATTAGGGAGAAATGGAGCAGTCATACTGCCTGACTTTTGGTACCCCCAGTTGACTGGTTTCACTAAATTTCCTCCCTAGGTAGTTGGGGATTAAAGAGTTCATCAAAAGGATCATTTAGAGGTGGTGACCATAGTCACCTCCTCCCCTTATTGACCCCAAAGGAATGCAAGCAGATTCATCTATGACCCTAGGCATAGATACCTACCTGCCTCTAAGCACTGGGACTGACCCAACTTATCAGTACGTTTTCTCTGCTTTAACACCTGGTTTCCTGTTCTTGCTTTCCTGCACGAGCTGAGGGGGAAGGACAATCAGCATCTCTGCAGCTACATGGAGTATGTGCGTTAAATGAGTCTTCTAGTAAGGCACACATTTTTCTTGATCTCGCCTGGCTCAGGGAAATGGGAATGAGTCGTGTGGACTATGCCAGAAGCAAATGACAACACTCCCTTTGCCAGTTCAGCTGTGCTGGCAGGCACTCATTAGGTTGGAAGGAAAGCTGTGCTTCATCCCCACCCCTCTGCCCACTCACAGCCCACGGCCTCCCACACGAACGTGCTGACTCCTGGGGACTACATGTGAAATCCAGGCACTACGCAGGCAAGCGTGGTGGGTGTCTGCAATCTTTGACACAGTACAAATCTATTAATGGTACATTAAACACTGTATAGACTCCAGCATACACGGATATATAGGGGGAACAAAACCCAAAGCAATTAAATGCTGGGGAAAGCACAGAACTATGCATATAGTTCACAATAACAGAGTAATTTTCCCATTATTTTTGATCAGGCTGCTAACCGAATTTCCAACTATGTGCTGCTAAGAACTATAACTCTTGACAACTCCCAGCATTGCTCCTTTCTCCTCAGGCTACTTCTGCCACTGCCCTTCCTCTGCTAATGTCGGCATGAAGGATGGATGGAAGCAGCTATCAGATCATGCAGATGCTTCGATCCCTCACATACACTTATTGTTTGTTTCACAGAAGAAATCTGGAGCCTTATCCTATCACAAACAAAAAAGCCAACAATCTCATCCAAAGCCCCAGAAGAAGAAATTTTCACGGAAGAAGTACACACGGACAAGGAATTTTCCCATCCAAACCACAAATACGGGCTACAATTGTAATGACCCTGTCCAACAGGAGTGCTTCCTTGGCAACTTGTGAACATCTCTTCTCTTGAGCTGTCATTACCATTTCCAAGCCATTTTGCACGAAGCGGGGATGACCCCCAGCTATGCCCTACCCCACTGCAGAACCACACTGCACAGGAAATGCCTTGTCTACCTCCAATACATGAAAAAGATGATAATCCTTTACACCAGGTAGTCCTACTAGTGCTGTACGATACCATAAGGATCTTGTAACATAGTGGCACCAAGTTAGTACTGCAATTTGAAGGCACCAACAGGGACAGGCAATGCAGAGATCTCTCCCTTACAAAATAATGAAGCCCCTGTTAAGAAATTTTCACCAAACATATTGCTTCACACCAGGAAAACAGTGGAAAAAATGTAACTAAGCAGAATTTATGGGTATAACCCCATATTGATGTTGGGAACACTCATAACATACTGTTGATAACATAAGCCATGAAATAAGTTTGAAAAAAACAGGCTAGGTTCTGATAACATTACACTACAGTAAAAACTGGAATAAATCCAGTTATTTTAGATTACTCCACTGGCTTTACTAAAGATCAGATTCAGGGCTACAATCTCTCTGCGTAAAAGAAATGGGAAAGATAGAGGGTAATGACATTAAGGAATGCAATTATCCAACTGAATTGAATAATAAACGGAGAGAAGAGGTTTAAGCAAAAGAAAAGATATATATCTTTAAATGTTATGTGAAACAAGATGGATATTCAATTAGATTCAAGCAATAATAATAATAATAATAATTTAGAAAAAAAAAACCAAAAACATTTGAAAGGGTAAAAGCTGCAAAGGAGGATGCTTTAACATAACAACTGGTAGGGAGGGCTTTTTTTTTTCCTCTAGGTGAGTAGGGAACAGAAATTGGATTTATTTTATTAAAATTGAGGAAGCACTGGAATTTGTTTTCTGTTGAGTGTGAAATAAAACAAAAAGGGAACTCTCCACACTTTGAACATGCAGATTGAGAGCAATTCTAGACACACCAGTCACACCACAGTTGATCCATTCCTGTGGCTCACAGTAGGGCTCTTATTCAAAGCTCAACTCCGAAGCCAGCAGGTTGTGATCTGATGTACATCTCAGGGTCTTATTTCTGCTCTCCTCATCAGGATTAGGAAAATGCTTACAGCATGCCATAACTGTCTTTTCTTCTTTCAAGTAGACGTAGGAGAAAGTTTGTAGCATGAAGCAGAGGCACATCTGTGTCAGCTAACAAGACCAGAGAACTCAGAAGAGTTTCCTGGCTCTACCAGTTAGCTCTAGTCTTGTCAGACAGGAACAAAACCTCTCCTTCACTTGCTCCTTCTCTCTGTTTAGACCAGAAGGAGGAGGGCATCCATATGCCTATAGGAAGTATTGGCTTTGAATGATCTTAAGAAAATTTTTACTGAAGTTTTCCTCCTTAATTCTTTTTTGCTTCATTTTATGCCATAAAATAACTTTT
>PPHD01024640.1:0-12054 GCA_002909625.1 Bambusicola thoracicus
CACCTCCCTGAGCAGCCCATTCCAGTGCCTGACCACCCTTTCAGAGAAGTAGTATTTCCTAACGTCCAGCCTGAACCTTCCCTGGCGCAGCTTGAAGCCATTCCCTCTAATCCTATCACTGGTTACACAGGTTACACTTACATTTTGTCCACATCTGCAGCTCAGAAAGAAATAGATAATTCATAGAGATGGATAGGCAAATTAATTTCTCTTATTCTCCAGATAGGTAGGTATAAGCATCAATTTCATAAATTATTTATTTTAAAAAAATATTACTTCTGAAGTATTTCCACAGAATCTTAAAAGGATTCCACAAATGATGTGTTTGTTTTATAGGGAAACGCAAACATGCCTACCTGAAATCTTCATTCTAAAAATACGCACCATCTATTATGAATGTAATGCAAATTTATTCAATTTGTTCCTATTTCCAGCACAGAGGAATTAAGTAATGGAAAATCAATTTCAGCTACATCTAAGCAAATTATTGGTTCTATCATCGATTTCAAAATGTATTTCTGAGTTAACAGAAACATTTATTTTTTCCACACTAAATCCAGTAAAAAAGGAAACCTATGCATGTGTTTTCTTTTCCAAAATGCACCTAATTCATGCATCCTGCTTTAAGTACTATGCAGGTGTCTAAAAAAAGAAAGAAAGCTAAAAACCTGGAAATGGAACATATTTTAGTTGGCTGGGAACAGCCTCTCTTCCAAGGTAGCCAGGAACTAAATGAGCTATCGCCATTGGTATAAGTGCCACAAAGTAAAGACAGACTGATTTCTAACTAGGAGAACATGCCACTGAGCTGTGCTTATTCCACACATACCCTTCGCCATCTTATGAAGCCAATTAACTCACTCTTCACCATCTATTTTTTATATAAATCCCCTTCAGAGACTCTTCTGTCTCCCCTCCCTTTTCTTGAGAAGCAGATTTTAGTGATTGCTTTCTTTCTCTGGCTAATACTAACAAGTTCCATGAAAAATGGCAAAGCCTGAGCAAAAAGAGCATGGTTTTTGGTACTTGAGGGTGCTCACTATGTAGGTTGCTGCTTTGCCTTTTACATCCAGAGAAAAGCATTGCCATTCAAATCTCATCAGGAAGAAAGAAGAATTAAATGTTGACTCTCCAAATACCAGGGCAGTCTTCTCTATATCAGGAGAAAGTATTTTGCTGGCCATGTGGATGTCTGGCTAACTTAAATAGTGTACGTGAAAATTTCTGTCAGATCAGACCCTTGCTAATGCAATAGGCAAAGGAATGGCTGTATCCAGGAAGTTAGGTTGGTTTAGTTGCGCCTGTTGGCTATCAGAGGTCTCCTCTCCCTTGTGAAAAAGTAGTCAGTTCTGGGAATGTTGAAGGTTAGTTGCATTTTATGCACTGAGTAATGTTACTGCTAGCTATTTAGGTATGTAAACACTACAGGAACCTTCAGTCACAGTTGGAGGCTGAAATTATGGGAATGAGATGTGTGCAGCAAATAGTTGTCTCCCTACCACACTGAACTTGTAACGTTTGAGAAGTCAAAAGAGAGGCTCAGCAACACACATCCTTTACAAGGCTGGAGTCTTTCAGCCATCTGCCATCTGATGGAACCGATTAGATATTAGCGGTAACATTAATGTAGTCACAAATTGTTACTAAAGCTGCTTTCACTGCTGAAGCCAGCTTTTAAGCATGCAACAGTATACATAGCCTTGGGCTGTTATCTTTAGTTTTAGACAAGGATATTTATCAGTGAGGCAATGCAACATTAAGGCTGTGTGAGTTGTGAAGTGTAGGATACTGGACACAATAAATCGAGATCTTCAACAATGAAAAGTACAATGAGGAGAGGGAGTTAATTCATTGTACTTCAGAAGATACTGAAGAACTCAATTCCTGACTTAAGTGGGTTTCCATTTAACGGCATCTAAGTAATCATCCAGTGACCTAAATATCAAGGCTACTTGAGGAACAGATGTTTTGTGAGCACACACAAAAAAAAGAAATTATAATAAAGCAAAAAAAATAAAAAACAAGTGAGTAGAATAGCAGTAAAACAAGAAGCAAACTAGATTCCCAAACAGGAGAATTTCCCCAATCGTCTGTGCCTTGGCACTGAACACGCAAGCACTGTAATGCAAATGCACTGAGAACAGCAAATTCACTGCAGAATCAGAACACAGAGCAAACAAATTTTTGTTCAAATTGTGGCAGAAGAATTCTGGACAAAAATAGGGATTGAAAGAGCAGAGCAACAGGAGGAAAATGTAGAATGTACCAGAGTGTGACCCCATCAGTTCAAACGTATTTTAGGTCAGAGCTCTTTTTCATTTCCCATCACCTTTCTATAGGACACAAGCTGCTTGATTTCTGGAGCAGTTTACTCTGTTGCCCAGCTTAGCTGTATTAGCTATCTCGATGCTGATAGGCATATTTGGAAATATTCTGTTATGTTTTCTGATCTAGAAGAACAGCCCCAATTTATTTGTAGTTAGAGAAAAGATACTGAGGATTTCTAAAACCTGGAATGGAAGGGGATTGATGGGATCATTTGTAGGAAAGGATACTGACTTATAAATTGTTTGGACTAACCAGTTCTATCCATTTGAATTATAAAGGAATAGGCCCCTTTTTCTGCTAAGCTTCACTTTCATGTACTTACTGAAGCGTTTTCAGGTAATCTCCAAATAAATGGGGAACAGCTGCTTAAGTGGAAAAGAGAAAGAATAAGGTCTGCACACAGTTAAGAGGAAGAGGAAAACCATAGGACTACACACTCACACACTACAGAGAGCAGAAAAGAAAACAGGAGAGGTGTAAGGAGGAAGGGGATGGTTTTCTAGATTTCAGTTCCAAATTACAATCAAGAAAAATGCTTGCCATTTTCCATAGTGCTGAATGACCTCCTGGTTTAGAACAACTGCAAAGTGTAGTTGGACACAAGAATTAGCAATCAAATAGAAGGGCTGCTCAGAAAGGGATGCCTCCCATTTTATTATGTTGACTCACAACATCAGAGATGGATGATGGTGGTATGACAGTAGAACTTGAACCTTCCCACCAACATCCCAGTACATTTTGTTACCGTGTGACAGATGGCAGCAGAGGGGAAATGGCATCTGCCTGCCACAGGCTGCCCAGAAAGCTGGTGGATGCTCCACACTTGGAGACATTCAAGGTCAGGCTGGACAGGGCTCTGAGCACCTGATCAACCTGTAGATGTGTTGTTCCTGTTTACTGCAGGAGGGTTACACCAGATGGCTTTTAAGAGTCCCTTCCAACTCAAATGATTCTATCATAGTAACACGAGATATGATAAGATACACACATGATAATGATGGTGAAGAACCAAAGAGTATGAAGGACAGAATGACCATGAAAAAAACAGGCAGCTGTAAAGGCAGCAAGGGCCCTGACAACACTGCACGGCTTGGACCACACCACCCTGAAGGCAGCTCAGCCCTGGCCAAAATGTACAGTTGACAGATGTTCCATGCCCACCAACCTACTCTTGCCCATATCTCCCAAAAGAATCCAATTTTAATTCTTTTCATTGGCTACATAACTCATATTATAGAGTGGGACAAACTGATCAAGATTTGTGTTTATTTTCTTCTGGTGGGCTATCCTGACAAGCTTTTATTTACATGACAGTGCTCCCTAAGTCGAAATTTTTAAGGATATTAGCTCCTGTGGAATTTCATGCACATCTTTACAAGTCCTACCCTCAGTATCCCCAGATTCTGATGTCATGGCTTAACTATTTAGCAATTGCCGGATATGGGAATTTGGATATCAGCTGTACCACCTGCACTTGCTATATTTTATCTTTCACACTGCCGGAAGCCAAAGATTTGCAGCTGAAAAGTAAAATTTGGTTCTGCCTGAAGCACAGCTGAGAGAAAGGCAGCAGTGAGCTGTGCTCTTGTTTATACAAGTAAGATAAGAAAAACTACTTCCATTTGACAGTATGCTGTGTACTGCTACCATTACACCCAAGGAAGAATGCATTCCCTGCAAGTACTTTAAACTTAGAATTTCAGATGCACAACTTGATAATACAAACATATGCAAGGGGAAGCTGATTTATTGCTTGGTATGGCACTCCTCATGCTCTCACTGATGCTCTCCATTGGACAACCTTAACACTAGTTGTCTCCTGCAGGAGAGTTTTTTTGCATGCTGGTGCTCTGGGTAAGAAACTGTGTAGAGGATGATGAAGTTGAGTGATAGGAAGCAAAACAAGTAAAAGAGAGAGACAAAGAGCAGGAACTGAGGAGAGGAATGACAGAAGAAAGACAGCGAAGTACCATGCTGACAGAGGATATAGTTCCCATTGCATAGTATTGTACTGGGGGTACAACAGTATGTTAAAATGTATTAGCCTTCGCAATAATTAACAGTGAGCATCTGAGAAAATTACTCAGCATCACTGTATCCTTCCCTGCTTAGTGCTGGCAACTTGTGCCAGCACCCCGTGTAATTTCATGTAACCGAACTCAAATCTGAAACTAAAGACCTCTCCCTGGGGAGGAACTTTGTGCCCACTGGATCTGCATGCAGAAGTCTCTACTTGCTTCTGAAGTAGAAGAAAAACTCCCAGCTGTGCTTCTGTTCTTATCAACAAGAACAAAAGGCTTGCTGCAAAACTGTCAGATTTAGACAGACTTACACACTTTCTGTGCACTCAATCTAAAGAGAGCGTGAAACATTACTTAATGAGGTACAACCGGCCTCAGGAGTCATGGCTTCATTGACCAGCTCTGACAGAGAAGAAAAGCCATTTAACTCCAGGTGCATCTGTGAGAGAAGCCTGGCCCAGACCATCCTCCCACAGATTTTTACGGGTGATGGGAATGGAGGCACAAGGGCTCACCGGCTGCTCAAGACCTGGATAAGAACTACCAGTTGCCTTGCTACAGCCTCTGTAAGGAAAGGCAGAGATGCTGTGGTCTCCCTTACTCTCCTCCTACTCCTGAGCTGGCAGCCCCGGGACTCATGCTGGGAGTGTCCCATGTTGGCTACTGAGGCAGCAGTGCTGAGCACTGCATGCACTCTGCCTTTCTTTTCTCTCTGGTTTCACCTGAAGGGACAGACCCACTGGTGATAAGGGGGCACTGAGCCCAGAAATCGCCCCTCTACAAGGGTGCCTGCCACCACCCATGCAAATGCAACTGATTGTCCACAGCAGCACGCAATTACCTCAGTGCTCTTACAGCCCTCACAAGGTTTGAAAAGAATTGTTCCCCTTCTTCCTCTAGTTTGAAGAGCAATTGACAAACCAACTTTGTATTGACACTTGGGCAGGGTAACAAATCAGAATCACCATACAGAGTCAGGAGGAAAACTGAAGAGTGAACAGGCAGAATTTGCCACCTTTTGACACTTCAGGCCCCCGGGACTTGGCACAAGAGAATTATGCATTTTATAGTTATTGTAAAACGCATCCAGAAAGCTTTTTAGGCTTTGCTTATTATGACCCATTGGAGTACCTCTGTGACATCAGTATCACACAATATTATATACCAAATATGTAACTCGTGATTATGCAAAAGAAGATTATTCATGACTTTTAGACAATTGTTGATTAGTAAGATGGCTGTGGTATGCATAATAATAGACTAAACGTTTCTCCTGAACAGTCATTATCCAAAAGGTGTAAAATTCTAATCTAAACTCCAAGAGCGACAATTCATAAAGCAGAAATTAACACTAGAAGTTAATGGTAACTGAAAAAAATTATATGTCTTTCTTTGTAAATGCACTGATTTAAAATGGAATTAAAAAGGACATCATGACAAAATATGTTGTACAAAACAGTATGTATAAAGTGAAGGAAGTGCTGTTTAAGGGAACACCTGCACAACACAGGAAAGCACAAATACCAGTATTTGTTCCTCTTGACATCGCTAAATGCTGAGAACTAGCAAAGAAAAGAAGGGACTGGAAGAACATCTGGAGGATGTTGCAGGAGTGTTTGCGTGCACGTTTGTGAAAGAGCACGTGTAGAAACATGGCACATAGTAGTGCCACATTCCTTTAGGGTCATTATTTGAACATCCTTCAAAAACAAAATACTTGAAAATTTTAGGAGGATAACACCATAAAGAACGCCATTGCTGTCGTCTTGATCGACCACTTGAATTACACCAGCCAAACAAAGCCTCACACACAACGCCTGTGCACAGCCAAGGACTCCGTCTCACAGTTAAAACACATTCAAGCGATGGAAAATCCAGCTCATGCCCAGCTCATTTCCTCTGAAAGTTTGTCACGCTGTTAGAGCCTTTCCCAGATATTCAGTGAGATTTTCCTTGTCACAGATTTCCATTGCTTCTATGCCACGAGGGGTTTCATAGGTTTTGATAGATCAGAGAACCATCAGCTTTCAGAAATCTTTTCACTGTGATCACCTCCTAATTTTTTGGTGTTCTTTTTTAATAAACTGAGTAGCTTAAATCTTAAGCTGCTTAAGAGTTTCTAGGCCTCTTACGATAAGGAATGTTTTCTAAAAACTGAACTCTTCTGGCAGTTTTTAGTTTGTTTTTTTTTACTAACCTCCAGATTTTCACATACTTTCATAAGCACGGACAACAAAACCAGGCACAGCATTTCCCCAGCTGCTTCCCTCACATATTTTGTGGAAGCAATGGGACTACTTGGTCCTTACAGTCTTGCAATAATTACTCTGCTTCTCCATGGACTCGGTTTGACTCAGCTAATGAGGGGACCCCTTATACTGGGTTCTCCTCTTCAGTCACTTCTTATAAAACTCACTCATTTGGGCCTGGATGATTACCACAAGCGCTGGGCCAAGCACAGATAAGGTATGCAGGAACCAACCCAATCTCTGCTCCCCTCATAGGCCACCAGTAAACTCAGGGGTGTCAGAGAGCTTTATCCCCAGAAGAGCTTTATCTCACTTTTCTGATGAGTGCCATAGAACGCAAAGTTAGGACCTTGGGAAGCTGCTTAGCTGTTTCACTTGATAAAATACCTACAGTTGTACTGCTCTCGAGATCACAATAGAGATCATTAGAGTGTTTCAGATAAGTATTTTAAAGAATTATTCCTTTAAGAGGCTTTTGTTGCTGAATTAGGGAATTCCTCAGACAGAATATCCCTTATATTAAAGTATTATTCGCTGTTACTGAAACAGTGCACTGACAGGACACTAAAACATGTATTTGACCAAGCATTGGACAAACATGTTTGCTTAATGAAGGCACAAATTCCATGGGGTGATCCTTCTGCTATAGCAGTTAGAGAGCCAACATACAGAAAACATGAAGAGATGTGAAAGAGAGAAAAGTATATTTCAAAATATTTATAGATTTTTTCTTTTAGAGGAGTGAACAATTAGACGAGACAGTCAGAGCATTCTGTTAGCCAACACTGAGCACAAGGCTATTGAGCCACAGCATTCCCCACTTACTTACACGTTCAGAGGCTGCCAGGCAGGCCACTGTGCTTTTGCCTTGATGACTGTTAAAACCTCATCACTCTGTGAAGAGAGACAGAAGAATGGAGCGATTAGGACAATTCTGTAGTGACTTCCAGCAAAAAGTAAGAGACACTAAATTATCACACCGTGCCTTCACATTCTGACCATGAGAAAAATGCTTTGTCCTTTTTGCTATCTGGGCACTGCGTGCCCTGAGCTGCCCGGGTTCATTGAGAAGCCCCTATGAACACAAGTCACAAGAGTGGTATGCAAAGTCAAGCAGACCTTGGGCACAGCCTACTCCCTTCTGCAGGAGCAGAAGTCAGCCCAAAGCAGCACTTCACAGACATCTTATTTGTGCACATCTCCCCAGGGAGTGGCTACTGCCCTTGGCAGTCTAATGCATCCTGTGAGAATGTATGATATACTATTTAATATCCTCCTATCTGTAAGAGTCTGTGGTGGATGCACTGCAATCTCCTCCATGTAAAACTGTGGATAGCACTTTCCCTTTGCTCTCCATTTACTCGTGTAAAATTACAGGGTGAAATACAGCACCCACCAATTTGCCAGAGTGTGGCAAAGCATTGTACAAACATCATTTCTTTAAGCCTGCAGCAGTTTCTGCGTCAGCAGTTTTAAACTTTATACTGATATAATAAACACAGGACAAAGGCAGGAAGCTATTAACAAGGCTCTGATGCCCAGAAGACATCTATCGCACATTTTTTAGAAGCATTTGCCCCATCTCCCCTAGGAATTCATCTCTGTAATTCGCCTAGAGGAACACAAAGTTCACAACTCACTCATACAATTTCTACTGTCTTGTAAAAAATATTTCCCAATTACACTAAGAAATCCAACTCATGCATTACAAGTAATTGGCACTTCCAACAGAGCTGGCCTTTCAGTTTAGTGATAATCGTGCCGTTTCCTGCATGACAGCAATAGTTCTGATAGCCCAGGCTAGCTCTAATCCATGTACTCCTCTGTTTAAAAAAAAAAAAAAAACAAAAAAAAAACACCACAGTTTCCACTGGTTGTTTCTACTTTGATCTGTATTTTTTGACTTCCCCTTTCTACCAGGCAAAGTTATCACAGCACCCACAGGCCCTCTCTGTAACACACAAGGTTCCCAGTCTCAGGACTACACGTGAGCTCTCACTCGTCCCAGTGAGTGGATAAGCCACCTTGTGAAAATCTTTCTTATAAATACTTCTAATCTTTCCTGTTTCAACACCTTAAGACTTTTCAGCCAGGCATATCTTTAAGCATTATTCTTGAGAAGCCATTTATATTGAAAATACTGCATATTACACTTTCCAAAGAAAGTCTGTTATGAGTAGAAATGGTTATGTTTATTAAAATCATATACTGCATATCTAAGATAAGACAATAATCATGTCAAGAACATCCAAATCACTCACGTTTGAAAACACTCAAACACCTGCTACTCAAATCTAAACTACATACCAAGAGCGGATGGGCTATGATCAAGAGTTCAGTAGTAAGCGCAGGGGGAAGGAAACAGGGAGCAGAGCATGAGTGCTCAGATTCCCCTCATTTCTGAGGGAGATAGACATTCAGACACAGGAGCTGAATTAATGACCACTTTCTGAACAGGAACAAAATTCAAAGGACATAGCAGCCAGTGTTCGGATGGGCCTGGGAACAAATCCACATTTTCATGGCCTAGGGCAAATGACCATGTCATCTACACAGTGATGGAGTGTCAAAAGGCAACGATGACAGATGTCAGAGGAAAGGGCACCAGCACTGGTGTAGTTCTCAAAATCAGTATGGTAAAGACTGATACACAGCCCTTCCAACAGCGAGAACAAGAAAGTAAGAGGAAAGCTGTCAGGCACACGTGCATGCAGAAATTGTCAAGGAATGAATCTGGAACTAATTGTCCAGTTGTATCAGAACAACGCCTTCCCTACGTGCTTAGTGCTTCCTCAGAGGTCCAGTGGAGCCAAAGCAGTCTCTAGAATGACCTCAGTGGATTGTGGATTATGACCTAAGCTAAAACATGCAAAAAACTAGCTAACAATTATCCTTTCCAAATCCCATTGCTACATTTGGGCTTCAATCTGGGAGTGGGTGGCTGACTCAACAGCTGTTCTCTATGAAAGTACTGTTGTCCAAAAAGTTCCAACACCGTCATTTTAAAACGTTGGTAATGTCATGCTAACACTGGTACCTTACTAACTTTCTGAAGGTGGTAAAAATTAACGAGTTATTTCATATCCACTTGTTCCTGCAATGCCCAATAGAAGTTGCATGCAGAATAAAGTCATTACGTGGTGCCAAAAAGAATCCCATGGCATGAAACCACTGTCAGGCTGTGTACTATACAAAAGATTAAAAAGATGTAATCTGCAAGAACAGAAAGTGGGACATTGCTCAAAAAAAACAGCAGTGAAGATAGAGCTTGATTTGAAGTCTTGGTGAACCAAAGGAATTCAAACACCTTGTTGAAAGGATAGCATTCATTAAAAAATAATGAGAGCTTTCAGGAAAATTTTTAAGCATCATCTGAATGGCTTTGGAATAAAAGAGAGATCAGGAGAATCTGGAAAGCCACACAGACTATTTCATCTGCTCCTGCTGCTTTTTGGTAACTGATGCGATTAGTGTCTCTTTTTTTGTGTGTGTGTGCTGGAAGTTATTTTTAATGACTAATTTTTATTACTAGTTTTATTTTACGCATGCTGAATAACATTATAAAATGTGACTGTGCAGACCACTTAGCACTTTGTAATAATGATTTGATTCAGTTCAGCTACACAAATGATGGTATATTATCTGACATCAAAATCAGAGTCAGCTTCAATGAACTATGAGAATGAAAACCACCTGCTTTGAGCCTGAGCTTAATTTCACTCACTTCACGCTGCTGCTGCTTGGCACTCATTTGATTGTTCTAGAACTGAGAATATTTAATTTCCATCCTCATAACATCTCAATGCCTTTCTATCCACAGTGGATTTATTGTCACAGGAACTTTAGAAAGTAGAAAAAGTACCATTATCCTCAGTTCGCAGATGATGAATAGAACCTGTTCTAGAAATAAACCAACATCTCTGAATTTCAAGATAGCATCTCAACTGCAGGATCATCCTTTACCTCCAGAAGTAATTTATTTTTCTAAAAGAAAGAGATAAAGCAAGAAGGAAGAAGTATAACGCACAGCACATTTTCTGTGGGGAACTGGGGAATCAGATGCTATGAAAACAAGAACGATATAGCACTTTGGAGGTGTAGTTGGGTAACTCCTGAAAGCAGAGCAGATCTTTTATGGAGAGTATTAAATAGAACTTATCCCATCCACATCCACCCTATTCAGGCACACACATATCACTTCGGGATATGAAAAGCCTGCGTTCGGCAGCCCCAAGACTTCTCTTTAGCTCAAAAAAATAGCTTCTGGCTAACAGAAGTCCTTGAAAGCTCAAATGTTGTCTTCTTATCCCTACGTACGCTGTCGGGTTAGATGTCCTCCTACAGAGTGCTGTTGGAAGGAAGCACTCAAGAGGAGACACAGCCAACAGATTATGGTCTTCACAGATGACAGCTGAAATGTGCAATGTTTTCTCCTTGATGGATAAGACCTGTATAAATCTTGTCCTAATTCAGTTTTACTGCTGCATTTGAATTAAAAAAGGAACATCCGTGCAGGCACATCATCAAAACTTGTAAAGGCATTTTTTTAAGAAGAGTAAGTAGTTGTCTGCTCTGTGATAATAAAATATTTCTGAGATGAAACCAGCGACATGCTGATATATTTGAGCTGGAGCGTACCACCATGTAAATATACCTAACAGGCATATTTGCTTTATAGTAACTGTGAATGTAATCTCCTGTAATGCACTCGAAATAGACATGTTTTATTAACCACATAAGCAATCACCTGTTTGAGTCTGCCCAGGTTTCAGACGGCTTCTTGTTTATGTTGAGCATGTCAGGGGCTTCCTGTGGCCAACAGCATGGTCACTACATCACTGTAGCTGCAAGGCTTCTATGGTGAGCTGCCACTGCAGTGTGCAACACCTCTGACTTCCTGGGCCTGCAAACAAAGAGGCTGCTGGCATTGCCCTAAGCCTCAGTGCTGAGATGCCATTCTTTTTAACCTGCAGAAGCTGTTTTTTTTTCCACTTTAGAAAAGAACTTTCTGAAAACCTCAAGTAGGATGGGGCTTTTGGGCAACCTGGTTAAGTGGAAAGTGTCCCTGCTCATGGCACAGGGGTTGGGACTGGACGGTTTTTAAAGTTCCTTCCAACCCAAACCATCCTGTGATTGTAGTCACACATTACTTCATCTGAAAGAAGAAAAAAAAAACAAATCTGATTGTTTAAAAAGACTTACTACTATCATTTGAAGACAAGCAAGTTTTGTGTAACTCCATGATTGTGAGAATCCTTCTTTGTCTTCTGTCTCAAAGCTTGCTTCCTGAGGTACTCCTTGTGATAAGACTCTTAACTGATTTATGGAGATGGCAAATGATGGGTGCTACCGTGTGACAATCAACATCACTCCAACATTTGACAGCACCTTCCTCCAGAGCTGCTTGCCTCTGGAAGATAGTGCCCGGAGTGGTTACTGGCGGAAGATCTGGCCTA
>PPHD01024641.1:0-12054 GCA_002909625.1 Bambusicola thoracicus
GCAATGACATCCTTTTATAACTTCCACTTTCAGACAAAAGGGAAGCCCAGAACTGAAGAGACACACGTGAAATCCTGAGCCCAATACTTAGAGGCCTTACACTTTGCTCAGACACAGCAGGAAAAGTCCACATTACTCCACCAAGTGATGCTGGAGGATATTTTATCTGCACGTACAGACACACATAAACAGAAGCACTACGGAATTATACAGAAAGATTGAAGCAGATGAAGGAGTCTGCTTTTCTTTTTTTAGACAAACAGCTTGAAAGTCTGCTATAGCAGAAGAGTTAACAATAAATACACTTCAATCATTTTGCCTGCAAGCAGGAATTATTTTTTAAGTGGAATAGTTGTGTGTGGGCTGTAAGTATAACTTTAGAAATAACAGTAAAATGCAGCTTACCTCGTGGTTAAAAAAATTCCAGCAGTTTTATGCATAGTCAGCATTTCATTAAGCGTTACACTGAGCTCTGTCTTTTAAACAAATTCAGTGTAGGTCTGAACATTAACTTCCTTTAAGTGAGCAGTTTGGAACACTGAACTATAAGCAACTCCTCCTCCCATTTATTTGTAGTGGCTGTGACAGAAATAAGCCGGAGCATATATACTTTTGAAAGTTTATTTGCATCACGTTTAAGGAGAGTTATCCAAACAAGAGTCAAAAAGCCATGATAAATAAAGAGAGAAAGTTAAGGAGAAGGAAAGCAAAGACTTCTTTTTCCTAGACAAATGTTCCATCAGCAGGAGTCCCATTATTTGTTATAACAATCTTTAATTTGTAATGACTCTGAAGAAGACTAATAACAGACTGGTAGGAACAGATGGAGTGGTGCTGTTAATTATAGGCACTTAGCTGCATCAGACCCCATGAGTTATTACTAACACTTCCCACTAGGGAGGAGAATCACTCACTTTTAAGTAGTATGTTGCTTACTAAGCTGGGAGCATTATCAGTCAGGATTGTACTAATCAGTACTCTACCACCATAGAAAACAAAATTCAGCTGTAAACAAAAAAAAAATATTCCTTGAATAACTCTCACCTTAATCTATTTTTTTCCCCAATCATACATCTACCAAGCAAATTCTTCCACAAAGATTTAAACTCGGGCCTAATTTCATCTGTCTGCTACCCAGCTGAAGGCAGCTACATACCTTTATTGGCAACAATAAACCAAGTACCAACAATAAAACCAAGTACAGGCACATATGGTGGAAAGCACATAGGCTTCCTGAACCAAATGAAGCCAAGAACCTGCATCAGACTGATTCACCACAGAAAGACTTCTCAGTCTTTGTCTGCAACAGACTGTTGTTTATCTGAACACAGTAATTACTCAACTCAAAGTTCACTTCTGACCTGAGTTTTCCACTGAAATCCCACCTCCAAGCAGGAAACTATCTTCCGTCTGCTTATTAGCAAAGCACTTGGAGTTATTAAACCCACCTCCTTAAGGAGAAACAGCGTATCTCCTGTTAGAGGTATTTAAAAAGTTCCCACTATACGCACATGGTAAAAGGCATCATGGTTTTCCTTTTGCAAATGCTTACAAGACTACAAACTCCTGGAAGCACTGCAGAAAACACTGCTGAGAGAACACAGCTTTTACAGGCCCTTTAAGAATCATGGGAGAGAAGAAATCCATCTGGAAGCTAAATGAATCCTCTAAGGAAGCCCAGTGATTACATGGTGCCTTATTTGTAGAACTATTATGCACCTTTTGAAGCATTAAGCAATACTTTCATAAGCGTGAGAGAATGCAGAAAATCCAGACCATGAGAGAATCCTTAAACTCTGATGTTTAGTCACAGTGAAAAAGTGGAATGAAATTTGGCTATGAGCTTTCCATGGATAGTTAATTCATTTGTAGTGCGATTATTAGATAAAAGGACTTAGCCACGAAGGTCAGAGGGAAGACGATGGCTTTAACAACTCTACTGAAAGCAGATGTACTAGCAAGTGCATTAGAAATCATTAAAAATAAAATCAGAGCTCAAGGTCCATCTTCACAGAACAGCTACATGGCAAAGCACTTGCTCTATAAGAGCTAATGGTGAAAGATGACAAAAACAACTGCTTGCATACTAAGGTGATGCTATGCAAATAATCTTTCCTTGGAGGTTACTGTCTTAGCAAAAGAGCGCTCCGGTCTGCACGGCTCACATGCACAGAAGCAGTCCTGAGAGTTCGGGTTATTTCATTTGCCTGTGCTCTTAGATGAATGAGCAAGACTGCTGTACCTGGTAGCTCCTACCTGTGATTGCACAGAGCCTGGCACCTTTCTCAACAAAGGGAGAAAGTACAAGCAGGGGTTAATATCAGCTGACAACATCTTTGCTTACAATGTCTAACTTTAACAGATCTCACCTTACCTTATATAGGCAAAACCTTACCTTCCTACAGGCTTGGATCCTACACCCAAAGCAAGAATTTCTTATTAATTTGAATGGAAGCTGACTGTAAGAAGTTCAGGGATGTGATAGACACCTTCCTCCTCTTCCAGGAGGTCTTCCAGAATCTTCAAAATCACTCTCAAGGTAGCAGTGAACAAATTCATTCCCTACTGCTACTTACAAATGTGACAATGCAATGCACACACTACTAAGGAGGGAGACATCACACTGAATTAAATATCCTCATTTTGGAGATTCAATAAACAAAACCCCACGCTTTACGTTAAGCTGGAAATTAACACGCACAGTCAGGATGGCCGAGCGGTCTAAGGCGCTGCGTTCAGGTCGCAGTCTCCTCTGGAGGCGTGGGTTCGAATCCCACTTCTGACAGCAAGCTATTCTTTTCTAAAGGTGCCTGGACACAGCCCAGGGCAAGCTGCTGTTGTAGTGTACCTGCTTGAGAAGGCGTAGGGCCTGAGAGATGGCCTCTAAGGAGTCCCTTCCAATCTCAACCATTCCGGGATTCTGTTAGGTGTCAGCATGTTATTTCTGTGTGGAATTCTGTGCTATTGGACACGTTGTTCAAATGCAATTTTCTCTAGAAGCCTATCCATCATTTCCAATTAGAAAAAATAATTTCATGTGTTTAATACTTACACTCAAACTTCAGGACCCAACATCCAGACAGAACAGCCATCATGCATTTAACAGTACTTGGCATTGGAACATCAGGAATAACGACGTGGGTTACTAGGAGAAATAAAAGCATGTGAAAATCAGAACCTCAGAACCACGCCTGAAAAGGAAGCAATTGCTATTTATGACCAAATAGGCTATAATAATCTGCTTTTTGTTGGCATGTGATTTTGGAAGATATGAATATATCTGTGTGCTATGAGACATTGTGGGTCTCTACATTCTTGCTGTGAAAAAGTCACATTTTTACAGTCCTGAAGATTACACCACATTTTTAGAGGAGTGATGAAAATGTTACCCCATAAACCTGAGTTGCCTTTGAAGAATTATCTTTAACTCTGACACGAATCTTACTATGTGACCACGCTGCTTAACACAAAGCTAACAGAAATCACAGTTCTGGAGCAGTAATTAGGGAGTGAAAGGAGACAGGGAAAAAATTACTTTAGCATTTCCATCACAAGCAGAAGCAGCACTTCAAAGAAAAACTAAAGGGGGGATTAAGGAAATGCTCAAGCACCCAAAAAGGGGGAGAAAAAAAGATACCTAAATCAGCCCCATCACCTTAGTAAATTAAAAAAACAATTAAATTTGAAGGAAGGTAGCATAAAAGAAGTTGTCAGCTGATAGTCACGGTTGTATCTAAAGGGACCATCTGCCTAAGATTTAAAGGAGATAAAAAGTTTACAGTATGCCTCATGTGAGCAGATAACGTCTATAAAAGATGCGCGGAGAGAAGGGGTCTCTGAGGAGCACTTAGTGCTTGTTGTTTAAAATCCATACACTGTCAAACCGTGGCTCCCCCAGAAGCCTCCTGCTCCAGTAACCAGGCAGACCTTACATGCATTCACATGCAACGCTGCACACCAGCCTTTGACTATTGCTACAATTCAGGGATTTCAGGAACCACAGTTAAGAATGATAAGAAGAATTGTTCCAGATAGCATCTTAACAGATAACGTGCAGAACTGCTGTCACTGTTTTAAGAAAACTACATACCTGTGCTGTTAAATTCAGTACACCTTCGAGCCTTCAGAACTGTTGCTAGCTTGTTCAGCAACTTCTGTTGTTTTGAACTAAGGCTGCTCCCCAGGATACCAAGAGGTCCATCTCTAGGCTGGCTTGGGCTCTGTGATGGCATGAAGGGAAAGTCCAGCATAAGCCCAGTGCAGACACAGCTTTAAGACCCAGCTACCCTAAAGCCTCAGGCTTTGTAGCAAGCTAGCTACGTGAACTGGCACCCATCCACTGGCATGAACTCATCCTGAAGCACATACAAAATCTGACTGCTTTGCTTGCTATGAAAGAGCTCCATTAGCTTGCATTTACTACAAACGGGAGCAACAGTTACTCTTACTGATTTAGCTGCAACAGTTTGCTTTTCATCAAGAGGTATTTTACTGTCTCACTGAGAAGGGATCATAGCAGGCTGTATACCACGAAGTAGAAGAGGACTACTTGTATCAGCCAGCTCAGTTTAATCATCTCTCATTAGGAAGCAAAAAGCACATCATGAGAGTGCGTCTGGATAAGTTTTGGTTACAAATCCAGAAGACTTAAACAAAAAGAAAGAAAGGAAGAACTAAACCAATAATTCAAAAGCTGTTTTCAGCTACTGAGCTGACATCTTCACCGTTGGTTAAGGGATAACAGGACAATAGCAGAACAGACTTAAAAGCAAAAAAGCACCTGAAGCAAAGACTAGCAATGCTTTCAGGCAGTTTGGCAAGTAGAGCACATTTAAACATGCAGAAAAACACCAATAATAGCAAAGGAACAATACTTCAGGAACAACAGTGTCCATTCTCCTACAACAAAGCACTTTCCCAGGTATAGCTACCATAACATGGAATACTAAAGCTCATAAGTGTCCTGCATATAGTCCAGAAATAATACTATCCATGTTAGCTCCTCAGTCTACCGTAGATCTCCCTGTAAAGGCAGAGGCTTAGGCAATCCACCTAGGACCAAGCCTTTGGCAGGATGAACTCATGCTTTTTTTCTTTAAAAACAAACAAAACCATAACTACAACACCACCCCACACTAAACACTTACCTCAGAGGGCTGGCTAAATGAAAATGATTCATTCTTGACTGGTAACATTAGCACAGACTTCATCTTCTCACTCTCTGCATAGTCCACAGGCCGCAGACCAAATATATTGCTGGCAAAACAAGCACAGATGGGTTTAAGTAAATAAAATGTGACTTGATTCTTAACTAACTGGGCATATTAGCTGGGTAGCTTCCCCACCACTACTTCCTAACTAATATGTAATTTCAGCTAAAAACCACAAAGCCTCAAATAAGAACTGTATCCAAGACAGATGGATACTGAATTACAAGCTGCTGCATTCAGCCGAGGAATAAGGGATGTTCAGCGTGCTATGTTAAGTATACTATAGTTCTTGATAAACTCTTTTGAGATACACTGATATCATTTCACAAGACCCAGAAATTTCAGCTTCCATCTTTTCATTGGCCTCACGGGATCAAGAAAATGCATTTTTAGCTTACCCTTTTGCCACAAAAGGAACACTGGAAGATTCCACCTATTGAGTTAAACACTGGAGTTTGATGCTGTTAGGCTTTTATGGGAAAAGCTATCTGCATTCTTCCTAAGAGCAGAAGCTCCCTCACGCATCCAAAACTGGAGTAAGCATCTTATTTATCTGTGCTGGGCCACAGAACACATTACAGCCAATTCATTCAAATCTGTGTTTGGTAATTTTGTTGAAAACTGTTCATCCTATGTGGCATCTCGTAGTTATTAGATATGCTTCAAGACCCCTCACCTCCCCCATTCTTTTTAACATCCCTGACAAACAGGGTTTGCTATAAACACAACATCAAGCACAGCCACGGCTTCTGCCTCTTCCTCACACAGCTTTGCATTTGCAGGACAGCAGTGAGAAGAGGAAAGCCTGAAACTGCAGAACAGGCGTAAGCGCTGTTAACAAACACAATCCCCTGCCAGCCCCTTTGGGAGATATTCTGCTTGTTCTGCCCTTTGCGGGAATAATGGCCATTCCAGTTGATCCTCTTCTGCTCACCTCGTGTAACTCTGGCTGTTAAAATGCATAGTAAGAGCTCATTATGAAGGGGAAGCTTGTCACCAAGAACAAAGCCCTGACTCAATGCCTGAAACCTGGCAAGCTTTGTCATCAAGCAATGAAACATTTAAAGAGGTCAAAAAACCTGCTGCATCTTTCAAGTGCCATCTCTTAGTTAGCCACATGCTCCTGAGCAGAGTAGGAATCCAGGAAGCTTTACAGCAAATTCCACGAGGCCATAACTCAACCCAGCCTGAACAAAAGCTCAAATCATTAAATCTTCATTCTGACTACACTGGGGGGCTTTGGCCAGCTCGAAGTTAATAGACAGGTCTGACCCCAGACTCTTCCTATGCTCCTGGCTGAGCACAGCTTGCTGACTTCAGCTCTTGGGAACACTACAACCCACAAAAACCCCACATGGGAGATTCCGGTATTTTACAGTTTCCAATTTCATATTATTGCCAAACCAGAGCTCTCCTGCGTTACTAATGAGCAGAGAGCCAGCCTAGTACAAATTCTGCAGACTAAAAGATAATTGGTTAAACCTCAGCCCAGTCCTGGGAGTTGTAGCCCATTAAATACTGTCATGCTGTTCCTGCTTTGTCATGCATCATCAGGGTAGCTTTTGCCTTTTCTTTCAAGAAGGGTCATATCCCACTCAAACTGCTGCAGGACAGTTTCTCTGAACAATGGATGCAGAGAAACAACAGTAGCACACACACTAAGGTTGTCTTTAGGCTGGATGGCTGGCTGAACTTCTGCTATAAAAAAAGTGAGAAGTGAAGAAAATCCATGTTAGTTGCAGAGATTTGAGGGTGTCCTTTCTCCCAAAAGTACAGTAAGATCCTTCACTACTGAAAGAATAAAACAACTAATCACCTGATGAATATTTACCTTCAGGCCACTGCTATTGTATGTTTAATTGGCAGAAGACATTTGTTAAATATGAACTGCTCAAAGAGGAGCTTTAGCTAGTCCCTCTGTATTCATTTGATTATGTCTTCTCCCCCTCTCTCCCATTGTTTAAGAACATTTTAATCATCGCTTACCAGAGCACTGCAAAATGCCATCCTGTCATTATGAGCAAAGAATTAATGGCTAGCCATAGGATGTTAAGGTGGCACAGTTAAAGTGAACCGTAATGAGACTGAGAAATCAGAGCTGGAAAAAAAAATGCACACCAGCCCAAGAGATGGGTTTAAGTGTTTTGAATATTCTTATCAAAGCAGTTTGTTGATCAGAAGGGAAAGGGAGGAAAACATCACTGAAACGTGAGAACAGTTCTACAAAGAATACCTAAGGTATACCTCTGTGAAACAGATGTTGAATATGGTATTTCTTTGACTTCCTTGTCTAAGAATAAGGACGAAAACCAGACTTTTTCCTTTCACTTAGGCACTTAGAGGTAATCATAACCAGAAAGAGACCAGATCTCTGTTCACCTGGTACCATTCTTGGTGTAGTTGCTTAAAGGAACTATTCCTAATCCATGAGGAATACGCACTGTTTCTAGAACCATGAGCAGGTCTGGCAACAAAAACATGCTCAAATCTGTCTGCAGCCAAGTTGAAGAACAAGAGAAACCCTCCATGTTGTTGAGGATTAAAACTTTTGATCCATACTGTGAGATGAAATTGAGTGCCATTCACACTAGGTCTGCAATAGGAACACAAACACAGCACTTTGAGGAATATCAATAATGTTCCCCATATCGGTTTGTGTTTGCTGAGTATGTGTCCACATGACTGCTGAGCTGACAAGTTCCACCTTCAGAGAGAAGACAGACACAAGTGTTACCATCAGATAGCATTAAGTGCCTCTGGTGCTTAAGCCAGAATACAAGGTCTCTAAGGCACACTTCTTTCTACTGGAGTGTAAGAGGGCTTTTTGCAAGTTGATTTAAACATTCAAGAGTCAGATGTATCCTTTGATGCAAACACTCTCCTATTAGTCAGTCATCAAGGAATATTCAGTGCAGGGCTCTTAGGGCTCCAGCAAATTCCAATCAAAGAGCAGGATGTCTGTGCTGAGAACAAAGATGAGCCCAACGAAGAGCAACTCAATATAATCTTCTGAGTATGGCTTTACTTGAGACGACAGGTGATATCTTAAGGACTGACCGATCAAAGAGCTTCTTACGAGCAGCTTTAAAAATGGGATTCAGTTTATGGTGGAACACTGCTGAATTCTTGGCTACAAAGACTACAAAGAGACTAATTGCTGTAGTGAAAAAGAAATGTAACAGCTACCTCCTACAAATTTTGGGGAGCTTTCAAGAAACAAGCAACCAGGGGAGAACAGAGAGGGACACATCCCTGCCTGTTCCTCAGAAGCCCCAGAATCACATTTACCACTATGCCATCATAACTGGGGACAACAGCCAATCCCTAAACATTCCCCCAGCTTTGTTTGGAATCAGACTCAACTACTCAGACTGCTAACACCTGAAAGAAACAGGGCAACAACTTTTACTAATGCTAAACTTATTGCGCATGAAGAACTGGCAAGATAGCCCATTTGAGTGAAAGCATTTAGAAAGTACTGTGAAATTGCAAACACACAGATCTAATTTCTCTAATCACTTGGCTTGCTGTGAAGCAAGGAAAAAGGCAGAATTCAAGAGCGAGCACGTGAAAAAAAAAAAGCTGTAAAAACAATAAATTAGCTATGTGTAGGAGATTAACTTTAAAAACTTAACTAAACCAGTGGGACGATCAATAGATCCATTGGTGCATATAGTATCTTCCATTTGCACTTCATGCCTTTCCCAGTCAGTAGAGATTTCAAATGGTAAAAGAATTGCCACTACCACCAAATCTTACAGATTTCCAAAACAATTCCTTCCAAGGAAGACTGAAATCCTACAACTGCAATCTGGAAAGATATGTTGTAGTTCTCACCTGTATTCTCTTTGTCCAAAAGATATGCAGCTGCTTCATATTCTACCTAGTTACTTCCTCTTGCCTTGAGGTCCCTTGGAAAACGGCTGTATTTGTTCCCAGATGCATCTATAATCTCCTACAGCCCAGGAGATCTGAACTGCCTTGAGGTCTTCAGTTAAAATACTTCGTGTCTTTAAGTTATATATTTTGTCTCGTACAATCAAGATTCACACTGAAATTCAAAACTACTGCTCTAAGCAGGCTATTCAATGTAATATTTGCTTTAATTCCAATAGATTAACTCTCCAGCACACAGGGGATATTAAGACATAATCAAGTTACATCTACGGTCAGAACTGCCGCATCAGCCACTTCTGGGGATTTTCATGCTGCATAGCTCAAGTAACATTGGAATACATGTTTCATGTTCGCAATTCACTAAGGTTAGCTAAAGGAAAAATCTGTGAGTAACCACAGTGAACTACTCAAAAGCTCCTCCACTTCGTGAGGCAGTTAAGAATCACTGCAACACCCCAGGATAAAGAGGGCCCTCATCCAGCCTGAAAGTTCATTGAGCAGTTGCAGAGCCCAAACAATGACCAAAATGAATTTCATGTGAAGAATTAATACGAAGGCAGTAGCTTAGCAGAATTTGTTATAGTTCTAGCTTACACACGGCATACCTTTAAATTTAAGGCACTCCTTAAGTACACCCTTCAGAGATGCCAGTTCTGTTCATTACTGCTCAACTTCTACATTAACAATGCTAGTCGTAACATGTAGGTAAGCACATCCTATATGAAGAACAATGTGGCCAATTATCACTAATCATACCAAATAGACAATGATAAGTGCACTATCTGAGGTGATCACCCTGCTCTTGCCTCCTGTTTTTAAAGCACTGCTCAACAGGTCTCCTGGATATACAAAAAGACTGAAGAAAAGCATGCTTCTTGCTCGAGTCTTGACTTCATTATAAGGGTTCCTGCATTCACTAGAAAAAAAATCAAGCTTTTTACATTAAAGGGGCCTCAAATCCACTTATCCAGACAAATCCAACTACTGTTTTAATTAGGATCAGAAGCAGATGTAGAAGGTCACTCTGTAAAGATTTGATCAGCTGTGGTCCAGGGAAAGATTGAAGCAATTTGTTGTTAAAAACTAGCAGGGCTCAGTAGAAAAGGGAAGGAAGTATAAGACATTCTCAGAAGTCTCACATACACTGTTGTTGTTTATACTGTTTCTTGGCAATGTTTGGAAGAGGTCAGTAAAGTCTTACTATTCAAGTCTGAACACCTCACTTTCAGATCCCTTCTTCTTTTTATGTCTCTTATGTTCTCTGTAAAATGGAGAAAAACACCCACCCCTCATCGCTATGATAGGAATATATGCAGTAACACTTCAGACAGGGATAGAGAACATACAGAAGATTTGGAAGCCTCACTTTTTTCAGGGCAAGGAGCAGGCAGTGCTGGGTTTTTTTTCTGCCAAAGCAACGAAGCGGATCAAGAAAGGCTATGTTTGCTCCCCAAAAGATTTAAGAAAGTATATTTTTACATATTTACAAACAGCACGCAGAGATTTTGAGTACACTGGAGGGTAAGTCAAGAACACTGTGTATTTAGAAGGAAGAAGCCATTTTTAGTACTTAAGATACTGCAAGAAGTAGCTGGTTGCAGAGCTGTGGCCTAGCCTACATCCCAGTGCCTTAATACACAACTGAATCTTACCAATATTCAGTGAAAACTATGGCCAAGTTTAAGATTTAAATCAATCTTTCCTTCCATCATTAAAAAGCTCCTGTTTCAACAGAAGGTCATGTTTGCTCACATAGAATGAGCTGAAATAGGTTCAGCTTTGTCTCAGTTTGTCTAAGCCCACACAGCAGAGATTAAGGCTAATAAGAGATCTGAAAAGTCCCAGTGCTGGCATTTGGAGTCTCTGCCATGCAAACCCTACAGCACTCAAGTCCTGTTGAAAACTTGCATTAAAGCTGTTGTCTGTGCTGCACTTGCAGATACCAGCCAGATAAGTGCTAAGTGTCACAAAACCAGAGAGCAATACATGAGCTGTTTGAAAATTAGTTTCTGAAGTTGTCAACTTAAGGTGTAATGTGCAGGTCTTTGTTGTTCAAGAACAAAGTGAAGATGAACAATTGATCCTTTTTCACAGTTAGGGTGGTTTATTGTGTGCGCTTTTTTTCCCCTTCTCCAACTCCAGTGTTTTCAAGACTATAACTGTTTTTGAAAATCCTATGCTTTTCTTGAGAATACCTCAATTCTGTGATCTTCAAGAGTGAATTCTGCGAGCTGAAGTGATTAAACTGGATTTGCTTATGTTTTGTTATGCTCCTGACAAGGAAATTTATGTCAGACTTCATCCTGTCTTGTTACACACACACAGACCCCTCTATTGATACGTGTTGGGTGCTCCTGGCACAACAGCAATACTAAAACACCTACAGCCACATTTAACAGCTGGCGAACTAACGGCCTGCAGTTTGGATTGAAACACCTGCTAGCAAGGAGTGCAGGGAAAGTAAAAAAAAAAAACAGCTGTTGCAGTGCAAAGCTCATCTAGTTCAGCATTCCATATCTCACTCAGCCATAACAAAATACCAACAGAAGAGTGTTAAAATAGGACAAGCGTATTTTGTTACTTTCCTAGGACAGTCCACAGCTATTTATGAGTTAGACATCTTCAAAAAAAGTCTAGGACAAAGTGAAATGGAAACGAAACACCTTGCAAAGGGGTGGATATAAGTACAACACGACATACAATGTTTAATATCTCCACTACCACTAGAAATAATCGCATTTAATTACTAGCTTTCCTTCATACTTACTTCTCATACATCCTGGATACTGTAGCAGGCAACAGTAATGAACAGCAGTGAATGAGCAGTAATGAACAGCAAGCTACAGCTTAAATAGCATTACATCTACTCACACTGCATCACGGGAGGCACCATGCAGAAGCAGCAGCTCAACAATGCTCACGTGCCCATTCTTGGCAGCGTCATGAA
>PPHD01024642.1:0-12054 GCA_002909625.1 Bambusicola thoracicus
TATTTATATATTCTTTATCCTTTATACTTTTCTTCTTTTGTTCTTGCTTTTTCAAGAAGTTATTATGCTCTATTTGAAAGTTAAAGTAATAATTCACTTACTCCTTCAATTTTATTGTCTCCTTGATCTATTAATAAGCTAATGGTCACAGATGATGTCAATGCAGTTTATTTAAGGAACAACAGAAAGTTAGTACAGAAGTTAGTACAAGAAAAAATCAGTCAATTAAGGTAGCAAAACAAAGTTATTATCAAAGTTTTAGGTAAATGATCAAGCCATGCGTTTCCAGCACATTTGCAAAATGAGCACTTCTTCTTTTAACTACAGTCATGCTTTTTATGACTAAAGTTTGGAGCAAATATGACAAACGGTTTCTCTGCTTCTCAATCAATTTATATTAATTTGTAATAGCTACCATCCAGACTAAATAAAACCGTGGCTTTCACCCTGTAGAAACTGGCACGAGGCTGAAAAAACTCATTCCACCGCCGAGCCCCATCAAAATTCTGGGATTAGCTTAAACTTTCAGTGCAGAAACCAGGTGGAGTTATTATTGAAACTGGCCTGCAGATATTATCTTTATTACATTTGTTTCAATCACAGTTGTCATTTCATAAATTCCACAGGTATAGAAGCAATAGAAGCCTAACTTTTTGCAGTTTCCTACTATATAGAAATCCTCAAACTTCTGAGTGAATATTTATCCCCATTGACATTCAGACCCAAGGCTGAACTGTTTTGGAACTTTTCAAATAAACTTTCTGCTTTATTATTATTTTTTATTTTATTTAAGTGTTTTGCTTATGTATCTTTTGCAGTGGTTATGTAATACCAATATTTCTATACATATATATATATATATTTCCAATAAATTGTTAGCATCTCATTTTTTCCAAACTTACTTCTCTAGGAGGGCAAAACCAATTTTTATTTGTATTAATACAGTGAAATTCTGTGCTTCTGTGCTTCGTTTTTGTTGTTGTTGCTTTGTATTTGTTTTCAAGTGGCTTGCTTAAGAAATAACTCATGAATAATAGGAAACAGCATGATTTTATTGAGTAAAAAAGAGAGAAGTGTTTGAAAAAAACTAACATCTAGAGACCTTGCCTGTCTCAGCTGAAACTCCTTATCTAATATTTTCCATCTAGAGTAGCAAGGATGCTACATGTCACAGAATGTCTCTAATGATTTCTGTAAAATTTCCTGCAAATGGAGAAATCTCATCTAGGAAATGATAGAGTGTGATAGTTATTTCTATTCATCCAAGCCACTGATTACCATGGTCTGTGGGATTCAATTTCAGATAAAAATATCTAAAAACATTTGATCATTTGTATAGGAAGTAAGTATCAGATTTTCTTGGATAGTTAAGAGAAACTTAGTGCAAATACTGAACCACAGACGTCTTGATGACCTTTGTTTGAAGTCCATTGCTCTCCTATTGCTCTGTAATTCACTGGTTTGGTATTAGAGGTATTAGAGAGTACATTGCTGTCTAGTCTATTAGTATCTACTGCTGGTCATGTTCTGAATTTGTCTAATGGAAGTTACTAGGTATAGATGTTGTCCTGAAAAAAAATAGTCTAATTCTACTGATGCCACACAGTTCTCCGGGGGAAGCTGCTATTCATTCTCCTCCTGCTCTAAACAGCTTTGATTTTCTGTTGGTCCTCTGTGAAGTCTGATGCCATGCAGAGATTTCACAGAAGTTGTGAGATCTCAAATAACAGCAAACTTCTCTAACATCAGTTTCCCATATCTTTCAAGATGCCTCAAGGTAACCTTTTTGGCTTCCATATGTTCAAGAGTGTCTTCTGTGTGCATTCTGATTCTCCTGCCATCCCTTTCCATGTTCCTCACATACACGTAAGGTGCCTCGGATGGCACCACATTTATATAAAAAATGCAAGACTCTAGTAATTACAATTATAATACAGAGTGTTTCATTTTACTCGGAATTAGATATCTGCTGAGCAGTCAGTTGAATGGTTCACTATATTACATTGATTGTATAGATAAGATATTCAGTGAACCAGTGAGAGCTTAAGAACAAGAATAGACATATATTTTTCCCTTTCTTCTTTTAGAAAAATATTCATTTTCTGAAAAACACATTTCTGCAGAAAAATTATTTGCAGAAAAATGCATTTTTATTGGTCCTGATATTCAATAATCTATCAGCTTGAATGCTTTGGAAAATGAATAATTCTGTCAAAGGATTATATGTTATTACTAAGCTGCTTATCTTTGTATTATGTAGATTTTTAACTCAGAGTTTTGTTTATGACATGCAGTAGTAATTTTTTTAAATTATTCTTTTAAAACAAGAACACATTTTAGTATCTGCAGTAATGGCTGCAATAAGGTTTTTCTATATGTTTAGTCAAAATAAGAACTAAGAAGTTCATTGGCTGTTCACTGCATATGAAGGAGCAGTGGTAGTGTTTTCCACAAAATAGTGTTTGTGCACTTGTTCTTGAATGTCAGTCCTATGTGGGAGATATTTATCTGGATAAACGGGCTTGTAATCATAGATCAAAATCCTGTTTGAAAGACTGAGGTGTTCCTCTCTGAACAGGATAAGACCATCAGAATTGACCATCAGAGTCAGTATTGTTTTCTCTACTTTTATAGAATTGCATGCAATGACTAGCAGGCGATGCAGAAGTAGAAAGCCTGGCAGACAATATACTACAAGGGCCTTGTCACCCAAAGGTGCTGGGGAGCCCCAGCAGAAGGAATCCACTATGGACTGTGAAGAGAAAAACATTGTCAAGGCTTGGAAATAAGTGTTGAGAAAACACTCAGGGCAGTTAATATAGCTGCCATATTCTTATTCATCCAGAGGAATAAGCTTATGGCTATGGTTGCACAGTCAGAGCTAGATACACTTTCAGCTCTGACTCTTCACATCCAGTATAGTATTATAAATTACATTTCAGCACACTTAGCTTTGGTGGTTTCGTTGTGGTTTGGTTTGTGTGTGTTTGTGGGTTTTTTGTTTGTTTGTTTGTTTGTTTTTCTTCTGGTCTATAAAGACCCCCTCCTAATCTAAGCAGTTTCACATGGAAATTTTTTTTCAGTGAGGATGTCCTTTGTTTTTTGAGGACTATNGTGGTTTCGTTGTGGTTTGGTTTGTGTGTGTTTGTGGGTTTTTTGTTTGTTTGTTTGTTTGTTTGTTTTTCTTCTGGTCTATAAAGACCCCCTCCTAATCTAAGCAGTTTCACATGGAAATTTTTTTTCAGTGAGGATGTCCTTTGTTGTTTGAGGACTACCACATATTCTTCTAATCCTTTCAGAGTGGTTATAAAACTCCTTTTAATTCATCCTGAACCATATCTTTTAGCCACCACAAAATTNCACATATTCTTCTAATCCTTTCAGAGTGGTTATAAAACTCCTTTTAATTCATCCTGAACCATATCTTTTAGCCACCACAAAATTATTACAGCCTGTGCTCTATAAAAAGATGTTTACGTTAGATATACTGTGTGCATTTAATAGCCATAAAAATTAACCCCACATCACCACATGAATAATAAGAGTTTCATGTACAAGTTAAATGCCTTCCATTTTAACTCCTAAATTCTTAAAATCTTAAGGAGATAATCTAAAAAAATAAACATAGACCTATTCAATGGTTCAGTTTTAAGTTGTTCCTAAATATCAAATGCTGCAAATCACTTGATTACAAAATCAGATTGTTTTTCTCTTACATAGTTATAAAGGAATTAAAAGATTACAATTTTTGTATGAGGAATTTTGCACAGACCTCATACAAGTTTAAATTCTGTGGAGAATGTACAGCAGGTTAAAAATTAAATGTATTTGCTTCTGCAAGTAGAAATCCACTTAGCTGAATCTTTATCTCAGAAGGAAGTATCTGTACAATATTTACCTAAATTTCAACATAAATATTAATCTGTTTTTTATTAATAGTTTTTTTTTTGTGTGACCTCTGTTTCTTGCCAGTTTTGTCATGTCATACACAAAATTTTCATGGCTTTCTAAAAACTGCAAGTGTATCTTCCTCTCTTAAAAGGTAACTAATAACATCAAGAAAGTACATAGAACAGGATTTACCCTTTCACCAGGTATACTAAACTATAATTCTTCTTTGTTAATAGAAAGACTCTTGGAGATAATAATGTTTCTGTTTATTTTTTAAGTAGAATATCTTGAAGTTGAATATTCAAGAGTAAAATCCCTAGGGATTTTTCCTATGTATTTTGATCTGAGAACAAGATAGGTCATAAATAGACAATGAGATAGAAGAATTTGATTTAATTATATCAATAGAAAACATAGAGATAATATATTTGGGCTAGTTAACTATAGCATGCACACTTGAATTTTAATTAAAAAAAAAAAAAGACCATTAAATTTATCCATTTAAAGTTTTAAGTCTAATTAGGAAAATGAAGCATAAGGGTCCTTAGAGATCACATGGTATTCAAAAGGCAGTTTTATTGTTTTTCTCTTCCACTGCTAGGTAGTCTACTTTACCTCTGCTCTCTGAAGTTGTTACCACCTATTTAATCCTACTTTAGTGCAGCTTTATTCTGCACTGTGGGCTTCATTTTACATTAATAGTGAAGTGGAAACTGGTTTAACATGTGAAGACACCATAAGGTGCCCAGAGATATTTTTCAACACACTTTTCAAATCTAATTTTTCCTTTCATTTATCATCTTTTTTAGATTGGAGATTATTTTCTTCCAATTGACTTAAAAATATATATTTATTAATGAGCACAGGAATATTGTTAAGTATATTCCTTAATTAGGCCCAGTAGCAAGTATTCAAATACATATTCATCTAGTGAAACTGTATGATCAGAATTTTGATTTTTGAGATAAAGATTTCAAAGTGTTTTGTTGAACAAAGGAATAAAGATTCCACTGCGTATGTAACACCTAATATGAAATACGGGATATATATATTTTATTCATATGCATAGTCATTTCATTAGTCCACCATTTAAATGAACTATGGCGATATAAAAAATACAAATTTTGTTAGAATTTCAAAAATCTTTCATGTTTTCCTTTAATAAACTGTGCCTCTATCATGAATATATCCAGTGTTCCTATTAGTATCTCTTAATGGCAGTTTAGCAACCAAGCTCAGAAGTCTGAATCTGCATGTATTTTTCCAGCACCCAGCAGTAATATATTAAACTTCTGACCACTGAGTCTAGAGCTTATACAGATCAATTTAGTCTACTAAAGTACTGGGAAATGAAAACAAATAAACATATACTGAAAGGGAGAATAATGTGCATGCTTTATAATATGGCTAATAGTGATATTCCTGTAGGAAAAAGATATGAAGTTGCTTTGAATATGGTAGAAGTAAATTATCTCAAGGATGGGGGAGAAGAAAACCATTTACCTTTACGAATAAAGATACCTATAAAAAGTGACATAGTCCCAAATTCCTCAAAATTTGTGCATCTCTAGATGATAACGTATCACTATTCTGAAGAAGAAAAAAACTAGCTTACAGTGTCTGCAGTAGAAGGAAATGGTTTTGAAAACATATTCATTTAAAAGACACAGTAATGCTTACGGAGGGATTTTCTAAATGTGAACCATCTAGTTAGTGTGACAATTTGAAGGTCATTTTTATTTTAGCTTACTAAGTCCAGAATTAGCTGTTCTGGCCATTGCTGATAATAGTAGATGCTGCACACAGCTTTGAAATGTATTCTCCATTCCTAATGGAATTACTATTCTTGAAATTAAAAGTATTGTAATTCAGCTATATTAAAACTGAAGATATAAATGCATATTATATATATTTAAAAACTTTCATATATCTACCAAAACCACCAACTATTCACACTTCATATCTCACAAATGAAGACTTCTAGGTTTTATCCAAGAAATACAGAACAAACCGAAATGACTAGAGAAGAATCTGAAAACCTCATTTAGCTTTTAGCATTTGGCACCAAGAAAAATTCTTCAGTTATTTAGGTTCTAATCTTGCAAACGAAAGTTTATACACATGGATTTCTATTAATTTCAAAGTGATGTTGTACAGTCACATGAAAGCTCAATTTGTTTTCCAGTACTGTCAACCTACATTCAATGGGAGCCAAAGTGTCAGAAAGAATATTGGAAGAAAGAATACTGGATCTAGATTTACACCTGTGAAAATGTGTAGAGTCAAACTTCAACTAGTATCTAAATCTCATCTCTGCACATTTTAACAAGAAGGATTTTAAAATAATTCCAGCACGGTTCATCTTTTCTTAATAAAATTTATTAATGTAGTTGAAGTCTCAGCCAGAGACTGTTAGAGTAGCTAATTTGAAAATAAATCTCACTTTTCAAGAAAAATGTTGCCCTTTCATGCACACATGCAACTTTCACTGTGTTAACAGGAATCACATTCATGCATCCAAGGCCATTATTTGTTTCTTAATAAAATAATGTAAAATAAAGAGACTAGAAGTTCATCAGAAGAGTAAAAACACTAATTGCATAAGGGAGAATTCAATGCTGAGAAAGGAAATTATATGTATAGCTTACTGAATTGTAAAAGCTAAATCCTTCTATATGTAAACCAAATTTTATTCTCATAAAAAATAGATGTTTTACAAACCAAACAAAAATTCAACTGGGGTTTATAGATTCTTTTATTTGTTTTTTGATGAGTGGATAAAGAAATGTGGAAAAGATTTTGGGATCAATAGCTTACTAATAGGTACAACCTCAGAAATAAGAAATACCATGAAATCTTACAGCATGTTATTTTAAATAATGTTAATATCATTTATACACACTTCTTACGTTGCTCTCTGTAAATAGTAGAGAACTTTCACAAAAAGCTCTGGTAAGTATTAATTTCTACACTGAAAAATAATAGAGTTACTACTTTGCTGTACTCAACATGAATGAATATCAGATGAAATGAGTTCAACACAATACATAGCACTAAAATGCCTTGGCCCATACCAAGCAAAATATGGGGAAAGTATAATGACTATCTTGAAATACCAAGCATTGCTTCTGACTCAGAATCAACTCAGATAACTATTGTTGTTGTCAAATATATGGTATTGAAAACCAAGACATTCTATTTCTTCCAGGGTGCCCTTCTTCCAAATTCTTTAAAATTGTTTTACCTGTCCCTTTGTATAAATACACTGATCTAAATCTCTTCAGCTGGGCATCCAATAGTAAGTGAAATAATTAAACTCATTCTGAACTTCTTGCCAAGATAGCCCATCTAATTTTTCTCAACAGAAACAAAAAGAAATTGAGAAAGAAAAAGCAGTCACAAGGATGTTTAAGGACAAAATATATAGATATATGTATATTTCAAGGAATCTGTAGATACTAAGGAATACAAAAGAGGAAAAAAAGTTCTAAAGAAACAAACTATAAACTGGTGGAACTTGAGCCTTCTGAGAGTAGCTGAATTATTTTTTTTTTCTTGCAAAGTATGTCATCTTATAATAGTAGCAGTTGGGACAGTGTGTATTATAAACTGGTGGAAATGGATAAGGATGTGAATCTTCCTGGGAGTCTTGACCATGACTTCTTCCTGAGTTTCTTCTAATGCAGTATCTCATGTGACCCTCCCCACCTAATACAATATTCACGAGTCATATTCAGAACAGCTCATGTCTGACAAGTAAAGCACATCAGGATTGACCAGCATCAGGGATTAGACTACTAGGTGCCACAGAAATGTTTTCAATTAGTAAAAAAGTCATATTATCATGCACACAATCACTCATATTTTCTAGTCATTTTCATTTTAGTAAGATTTAATGATGAGTGTGGGTTTGGTGGTGTATTTAAATAATGGCTTACCCAGTAATATGCTGCACACTGGTTTACACTGATTACACTTTTGTAGAGAGACTTTTCCAGGGACGTGCTCTGTGGTACTCTCCTGCATAGGCTAAAACTGAAAAGAATTACTTGGAAAGTACCCTCACAAAGATAACCTCTATTCACTGCTAGTGATTTCCCCTTTCTAGATTTTACAAGTCCCTTATCGAACAAGCAAATCTCTCTTTTTTTGCAGAAAGAAAATATTTTCATTTCAAGAAAAATATTACAGTTAGCAGATTTGATTGAGCCCCTCGACATTCTCCTTTCTGTCTTTTCTAATGCTATGTATTTTACAGATGTTTAAAAAACACACTCTCAGCAGCTTGGAGAAGGTCATCCAAGTGGTCAGACATAGTAAATATACCAGGCCTTACTCTGCGAAACCTAATCTGATGGGAATCAAATGTTTTTGTCCGTTTTTCCTCATCCTGTTCTACAGTTAGTAAAACAGATGCCTTAAAACCAGGCAACATTTCTAGCAAGCTATTTTTTATTGTTCTTTACTCTCTAGAGCACTCTAACCTGAAGTTTCAGTTTAAGAGAATTTTGGATAGTGATAAGTTTGGTAAAACATTTTATTTAAAAGAAAAAAAAAAGAACATGAGTAGAAGAAAATATAACTTTCAGAGTGTTTGGAAAAACAATTCTGAGATTTTCTAAATAAAATTTTCCTAAGTTTTGTTGAATTTCCCTTTTCTTGTTAATTCTAAAAAAAAAAAAAAAAAAAAAAAAAAAGGAAATATAAGTAGGAAAGATATGCTGTAAAACAGAAATAAAATGCCTGATTTGTTAATAGATGAAATGTTTGTCATGCTTAGTAGTCTCATGAAAGAGTCTTCAATAAAATCTAAGTGATGAACTTGGTTTTCATGCATGAGCAGTTATGAAAATGATAGTTAAACCCCAATATGTAGTTCATTATCTGCAAGGAAGTCCCACATCAGCTATCATTATTTCTATAGTATTACCCTGAACATATGAAATTAAATAATGAGTGTCTTGACTAGTTACCGCGGATAGTTGTAGGGACTTTCACAATATTAAGCAGTAGTAGAAAGTTAAGTGTCTTGACACATTATGAAATCATTTGCTTTTACATATATCTATATACACACAGAAGTATATATGCATAAACACATAAATATAATTTTAAAACTGTTTTGCTGTATCAAGAAACAAAAATCGTCAACAACATTTAACAAGTATCATAAACATCTGTTCTCTTGACTTAAACAGTGTCGAGATTGGTATCTACAGCAGATTTTGGCCTAAGCTTTTCCTAAAGATACAGATGCCAAAATATTAGAAAGTTGGCTTTTCAACACTTGCAGGTGTGAAATTTGAATGCAGGTAGCTATGGTGATTGAATAAATAACAGAAAAAATACTGGACTCAAGGCGGGCAGCCAGCCAAAATATTCCATGTTAATTAGGCAGAGAATTTTGTATTGATCAAAATTATAATGCAATATTTGAAAGGCAAGGCAGGGCAATGCAAGGCAAGGCAGGGGAAAAGGAATACAATTTAAGAGATTATAGACATTCTGCATCATTTATTTGTACATAATTGTTTTAGGAAAGACAACAAAGATCAGAATTTCCTTTGAAAATTTCAGTCTTTCACATCCTTCAGAACATGTCCGTGTGATTGCCAGACAATTTGATCTTCTCACACATACCTTGAAAATGAAGCGGTAAAATTCAAAGTCAAATATTCAATTTTATTGTTATTTTTCTTTATTGTCCTGAGCTATGCTGCCATCACCATGCAGTAATTAAAATAACACAACTCTCCTTATTGGCAGATGTTGAATTTGTATACTACAGGCACGTGATCAGGAGGAGGAAGTTGATGAGGCCTTTTACAAATAGCTGGAAGTAGCCTCACAATCCCTTGGACTGGTTCTTATGGGAGGCTTCAACCATCTGATATTTGTTGGATAAGCAACACAGCCAGGCACACATGGTCCAGGCAGTTCCTGCACTGTGTTGGTTATGACTTTCTGATACATGTGATGGAGAAGCCAATGAGGAAGGGTCTGCTACTTGGCCTTGGTTTTACTTAATAAGGAAAGGCTGGTCAGGGATGCAAAGGTTGGAGGCAGCTTGGGAGGTAGTGATTATGGGATGGTGGAGTTTAAGATCTTGTGTTGAAGAAGAAAAATAATAAGTAGTTTTGCTACCCTGGACTTCAGGAGAGCCAATTTTGACCTCTTCAAAGACAAGGGATGCTGAGAAGGTGGAGATTCTAAATGCCTTCTTTGCTTCAGTCTTTATTGCTAAGACAAGCCTTCAGGAATCCCAGATCCTGGAGATAAGAGAGAGAGTCTGGGAAAAGGAAAGCTTCCTATTAGTCGAGTAGGATTTGGTGAGATAGCATCTAGTCAAAATCAGTGTACACAAATCCATGGGCCTCAATGGAATGTGCCCACATGTACTCAGAGAACTGGCAGAGATGAGTTCTAGACCACTATGTATCATCCTTGAAAAATCTTGGTAAATGGGTGATATGCCTGAAGACTGCAGAATAGCCTTTGCCACTCCAGTCTTCAAAAAGAGCAAGAAAGAGGATATGGGAAAATGCAGGCCAGGCAACCTCATCTTTGTCCCTGCAAAGGTGATGGAGTAACTTCTTCTGGATACCCTCTCCAAGCAATTAGAAGAGAAGAAGATCATCAGAAGTAGTCAACATGGGTTTACCAAGGGGAAATCATGTTTCACCAGCCTGGTAGCCTTCTATGATGTCATTACTGTCTCGGTAGATGAGGGGGAGAGCAGTGAATGTTGTGTGCCTTGACTTCAGCAAGGCATTTAACACCATCTCCCACAACATCCTTGTTATGAAACTTAGAAAATGTGGGATAGATGAGTGAACAGTGAGATGTATTGAGAACTGGTTGACTGGCACAGCCCAGAGGGTTGTCATCAGCAGCACAGAGTCGGGAGCATGTAGTACAGAGGCCTGTAACTAGTGGTGTTCCCCAGGGGTTGGTGCTGAGTGCAGTCTTGTTCAACATCTTCATCAGTGACCTGGATGAAGGGACAGAGTCTACCTTCAGTAAGTTGGCTGACAATACAAAACTGGGAGGAGTGGTTGACACACCCAAAGGCTGTTCTACCATTGAAAAAGACCTGGACAGACTGAAGAGTTAGACAGGAAAGAACTTTATGAGGTTTAACGAGTAATTTTTGAGTCTTACACCTGGGGAGGAAAAACAGCGTGCATCAGTACAGACTAGGGGATGACCTGCTGGAGAGGAGCTCTGAGGAGAAGGACCTGGGGGTCCTGGTGAACAACAGGTTGGCCATGAGCCATTAGTGTGCCCTTGTGGCCAAGAAGGAAAATGGTATCCTGGGGTATATTAAAAAGAATATAGCCAACAGGTCAAAGGAGGTGTTCCTTCCCCTGTACTCTGCCCTGGTGAGGCCAAATTTAGACTATTGTGTCCATTTCTGAGGTCCTCAGTTCAAAAAAGACAGGAATCTTCTAGAAGGAGACAGGTGGAGGGCCACAAAAATGATAAAGGGCCTGGTGAATCTCCTGTATGAGGAAAGGTTGAGTAATCTAGGGAAAAGAAGACTGAGAGGAGATCTGATAGGTGTTTATAAATATCTAAAGGGAAGTGGGAGGCAGAGAGATGAGGCCAGGCTCTTCTCTGCGGTAGGTAACAATAGGACAAGGAGTAATGATCTAAAACTTGAACATAGTAAGCTTCATTCTAACACACGGAAGAAGTTCTTTATGGTAAGGGTGACAGAACTGGAACAAGGTTGCCCATAGAGTTTGTGGAGTCTCCCTCTATGGAGATACTCAAAACCTGGCTGAATGCCTACCTGTGCAAGGGTTTGCACTTGGGCCAGGGGAATTCCAGGCATATATACAGACTGGAAGGACCAGTTCTTGAGAGTAGCCCTACCGAGGAGGACCTGGGGGTCCTGGTGAATGAAAAACAACATGAGCCAGCAGCATGCTTTTGCAGCTTGGAAAGCAAATGGTATCCTGGGCTCCATCAGAAGAGAGGTGACAGCAGGGACAGGGAGATGATTGTTCCTCTCTACTCTGCCCTTGTGAGGCCCCACCTGGAGTCCTGTGCCCAGATTTGGAGCCCTCAATAGAAGACAGGGAGCTGTTGGAAAAAATCCAGAGGAGTGCCACTAAGATGATTAAAGGGCTGGAGCACCTCCCCTACAAAGACAAGCTG
>PPHD01024643.1:0-12054 GCA_002909625.1 Bambusicola thoracicus
ATGAACACTGTGTGCAGTGTTGAGCCCTTTGTGTGGCCAGTGCTGCAGTGAGCACCTGTGCACCGGTGAGGTTGGGCTCTGGTGTCCTTGCATCAACATGCAAAGTCAGGCTGGGGAAAAGTTGGAGGTTTTTGAATGGGTTTAGGCTCAGAGGAACTGATGTTTAAGTTTAAAGCAGTAATGTGGCAGCAGTGCCGCAGGTGGACAGGAGCACTGTCTGTAAGCCCTGCTTCAAGGTCAACAGGAGCAGAAAGCAAACAGTCCTGAGCTGAGGGCAGGATGTCCCCATGCAGGATTGCACCAGCTCAGGGCCCTGCTGTAACCCAGCGCACTTCTGCTTCTGCTGGCACTTCCCTAATTGCACCTCCATGGATCCCAACCACAGCTCACTGCAGTGCTTGTTTGCACTTCGGGATGAGTATGCAGAATGGGGATGAGAACACTTCCTTACCACCCAGGGATGCTATAAATACAATACAGATTATGTCATGTGCAGATGAAACAGGCCATAAACGTCCATTAGAGACACCCAGACAGCAGAAGGGCAGCAGATCTGTATGGGGCTGCCCTTGGGATGTGGGGATCCAAATCCCACAGGCTTGGTGAGCAGGGATGTGAGTGCTCTCCTTGGGGATGCTGCTCACACCTCATGCTAAGTTCCACCTTGTCATGTCAAAAAGAAAGCTGCAACCTTCAGGCTCCACGAATGCAACTCCTTTCCTTCCCCTTCCCCCCCCCCTCCCCCTCACCACAGTCATTTTTTGTTGTTATTTTTGCTTTATTGGTCTGACCAGATGTTCTAAACATCTGGTGGCAGCATGTTTCTTTTTTGGCTCTTCTGCAACATGTTAGTGACAAAGCAGCAGCAAAGGAAGCAGGGATATCTCCGTCGCGTCTTTTTCGCTGCAAAGCTCAGATGTTTCAGCACTTCTACTGCTGGTTCCAGTGGCATCCTGTGTTGGAGCACAGCTGGCTGCATGCCATCCCCTGACTCTCCTCCTGTGGTCCAAGTTAAAATGGGCAACCTCCAGCATTTCCCAGTGCCAGGAAGTGCAGTGTCAAGGTGTGCTCCAGGAGGAGATGCATAACCTGCAGGGCTGGGTCTGAGGTTTGGCTTTGCTTTGTGACCCAGGGAAAGTGTGTCTATAACATGCTTTATGTGCCATCATGGGGATGCTCTGGTTGCACGCTTTCCCTGAGGAAATTTAATGATAAAACAGTGTTTTATGTTCTAAGTGAAAAGTTTGCGGGCTTTCCTCAACTGTAGAACAGAAATATTAGTAGGAAAATCAATATTTTTTGGTCTTTTCAAGAAAAGAACTTTTTTACCAAAGAAAAAATAGTATTGCTGTCCTAAGAAGAAACATTTGTTTTTCCACTTTTCTAACAGAGAAGCTCATTTGAGATGTGTGTGGGGGGAGAAAAGCCGTGCACGCGTTCTGGACAAGCTGCATTTATGAGCATCCCCCGTCTGTCAGCTCTCCAGCTGTGGTTTTGAACTGCCGGCCTGCGGTGAGCAGGAAAGTAATTACTCTATAGCGTTGTTTTTGCAGCTCTCTTTTTATGGAGACAGCGTTGTCTGGGAGCGGGGTCTGTCTCGAGGAGCACTTGCTGATAAAGCCGTGGCTCATTGCTCTACAAGTGAGACAGGAAATTTGTCCAACACCTCTGTGGAGCCACAGAGAGCAGCGTGCTGGGAGACCTGAGAGTGTAAAACATTATTTCAAGGTACAGAAGTCATTGGCCTGGGCTTTGGTTTGTGAAAATTGAGGTTGCTCTGCTGACATCGATACAGATTCGCAGCAGTGAGGTGGGGAATTCTGTGACTGCATAGGCAAATTCTCAAGCAAAAGTGTCCTCATGTGTTGTGGTCTTAATGATAAAGCTCCAAAGCAGCTGGCTGCCCTCTCCTACCTGGCTCCAAAAGGGGCTTTGTGTTTTTATCATATTACCCATCAACATAAGTTATCTTTACCTCTCAGCATAGAGAAGAAGGTCCACAAAAAGAGCCAAGAAGGAATTACAATGAAAACAAATGTGATGATTCTCCCATCTCTCTATCTCCAGAGGTGTGGCTAGAGAAAGAGGGCTGAGATCCAAGACTGACATCTCTTATTTTAGAGACCTCCAGGTTGAAGCCAAGAGGATGCCCTGCATCATTGGCTGCTGTGTCCCATGTGCTGGGAATGCCAGCCCTGCGGTGCAGAGGGATGGGCAATGTTAGTGCCTACCTGGGGGTCGGGATGTAGTGGGGATTAAAGGAATTACGAAAAACTTGCTGGTGAGATAGCAAGGGGTCAGAAGGTTATCAGCATGATGGAGAAGCTGTATTTCTTGCCTGTCTTTTCAGGAGAGGCAAAAACACAGCTGAGCTGGAGAAGACCCGAGAGCTTCTCCTTCTCTGTGGTACGGTCATCTGTCCTGCATGGTCCATGTGGGTCTGGGTCCCAACAGTCATTTTCCTGATGCTGGGATGAAGGCAGTGGTCAGATGGGCACCAACAGAACTGAAAGAGCTGTGAGCTCCCCAGGGTTGGCTGGGGAACGTCCCCTGGTAACTGACACAGAAAATGGAGAAGTGTCTCGTCTTTCTCTCTGCCATTTTGGGGAAGTGAGAAGGAAATCTCCTCCTGCAAAATGCTGCAGATGCTGATGAAGAGCTCCAATAGCAGCGTTTGCATGGCTCTGGAGAAGAACGATGTTTCCTTTAAGGGCAAAAATGGGCAGTGTCAGCCCAGCTGGAGCTGTTGGAGGGAGCAGGTGCCCTTCCTGCGCCAATGCACAGCAGCACTGGGTAGCAGCGGATTCATCACTGAAAGCTGCCCCAAAGCCAGAGGGGAAGCTGCAGAAAGCAGCAACGATCTCTTCCTCGCCACGAAGTTGCTTTCTTCCTCCCTTCTCGTCCTCCCCCTCCATCACACAGACTGCTCGTTGGGCACTCAGCCCCTGCGGAGCCCGCATCGCGCGGCTGTAACGCTCTGAGCTGCTGGCACCTGCTGGCTGCCTGGGAAATAGCACGGCCGCCGGGGCCAGGGCTGCTCTGTGCCATCAATTCCCTGCTCCTCCAGGTCCGGTGGTTGGAGAGGGAACTCTGATAAGCAGAGAGAGGAATTGGGCATATTTGTGGACGTGGAAGTCCTGCTGCACCCCCTCCCTCTCCCGTCCACCCTCCCTACTTCTGCCAGCATGTATAGCACAGATATATTGTGGGAGTTCAAATATCTGTGGGTTTGGCTCAGGTCTGCTTGAACTCTTTTTGCCAGGTGGAGTACCAGCTGAGCTCTGTTGCAATAATGGGAAACCTAATCTGGCAAAGGAAGGGTTATTTCAGCCATACGAACAAGCGAGTTCCCACTGGGGCAGTTTAAGGTTGATTCATACAGGTACTCAGTGGGTGCCAAATCTCTTCACTAAGCGGCTTCACAGCCCTCCTATAGAAGCACAAGGTTTTATCTCAGCGCATTAAATTGTCAAGAGCTGCAGAGCAGTTCCCTCCCTCCCTCCTGCTCCTCCACTGCTCTCCCAGCACTTTTCCCTGTGCTGCGATGCTGCCTGAGATGCTCCACATAACTCAGTAAAAGGGCTTACAGAGACATCTGGTTTTGCACACTCCTGCACAGTCTGATGGCACTGGGGGAGAAATGAGAGATAGAAAATAGTTTGTCCATGGGAAGAAACTTCTGGGTGTCAGCAGAATCTACCCAAGAATGAGTCCAAGAGTATTTCCATCCAGCTGTGATGGGCGTCCAGCAGTGAGGATAAGCCAGGAGCACGAGTGGACACATGTTCTGCCTTCAAGGTGGTCACATACGTCATGTCACAGGGACACGTGTCCGTAGAGCTGTCCCAGTAATCTGGCAGTGTGCAAGCAGCCGTCTCCTTCCTGCTCCTGTGGCTCTGTGCCTTAGGGACAGGAGGACAGGAAGGTACCCCAAGGCACAGAGATGTTTTCAGCAGAGCATCACCTCGTGTCACAGCTGGTGGCGGCTGAACGCTCCGAGGGTTGCGAAATGCGTGCATTTGCAAAACATGCTGGGTTGCTTCTGAGAAAGATAACCAACTTACAATGAAGGGTCAGGTTTGCTGAAGCAAAACTCTCACAGCCGTGATGGGATACGGAAGATGATGCTTGTAGAGGAATGATCAACACAAGATAGACCAACTACAATAGAAGGAAAGAGCAGAGGCACTTCTGGGGCAAGATGCATCTGCTTTGTGCTTTTGTTTTACCAGGGAGACAGCTGCTGAGCACTTCTTTACCCAGAGAGGCTTCTGAGATGTAAGCCGAGCTCTAAATAGTTTCCTCCTTTATTAGAAATAACCATTGGCACAAGCTGCCACGGGAAGTGATGGATTCTCCATCTCTTGAAGTCTTTAAATCAAGACCGGATGCCTTTTTGGAAGAGATGTATAGCCAAAGAGAAATTATTGGGCTCACTGTAGGAATAAGGGGATGGACTCATATGGCCTGTGTTAGACAGGAAGTCAGCCTGGATAATCTATGGTCCTTTCTGGCTTTAAGATCTATGAAAGTTCAGATCTGCAGCCAAAGTGTGGGACTCTTCACGCGCCTTTCAAACAAAAGCACTCCAGGGTATGGGAAAGCCTCTGAACTGTTTGGAAGGCTCACAGTACCCACAGCTTCACTTCCAGTGGTACCTGAAGCCATTTCCCAGTACGTTCTCTCCTCTCCAGGTTTAAGATGGGAGAAGATCCTGGGGGCAGCAGGGAGGGCACTGCAGTGTCTGGGTTCTGTGGGGTGCATCTCAGCTCAGAGAGGTAACTGCTATCAGAAGGACCATCCCCCACACACCACACAGAGATGCCAGGTGCAGAACTGCTCTGGCACAGTCTGTGCAGGCTGCTGAGGTTGGGCACCCAGCTCTGCTGCTGAGGGATCACCACATGGTGATGCTGGGCATCCCCCCCAGTGCTGTCATGCGTCTGGCTCAGCTCCTTGGCTTGCCACAGTCTGCTGCAGTAGAACAATAAGGAAACTGAGGCTTCACCAGTTAGAACAGGAGGGCAGGCAGGCAGGGTCAGGTTTAGGAATGACTCAGGGTGAGCTGGGTGCAGCCAGCGGTGTCACAGTGTTGGGAGGCTCTGTCTCAGCCACAGTCCCACCGTGGTCACCCCACACCTGCCCTAACCCAGGTGTTGGGGCACTGCTGAGCACCTTTCATGCTCTGCACCAAAACGCCTCTGGCCCTATGAACCGAGCAGCCCAAAGCAGTGGGGCTCAGAGGTTTTGGTTCCGTCTCTTTTCAGTGCTCAGGAGATGAATGGGGCAGACAGGCAGCAAAGTCAGAGCTGGATGAACCCACTGGGTGCAAAATTAAGGTGAAAAGCATAATCTGGATCTGCTAACAGTGATACCGTGCTTCAGATCTTGCAAAAGTGAAATGAAAAGAGTGAATTCCAAAGGAGAGTTTATGAGCTTGCAACACCTGTGCTAGTTTTCCAGCTGATTTAATAGGAAAAAGGCGCTCTGCCCTGTGACTTTTGCCTCCCTGAAGGAGAGCAGGGGACGGAGGAGGGCTGCATCTCAAACCTGTCTGCACCTGCTGGGCTTTGTGATCTCGTGGCCTTGTGATGCAGAGCACGGCACCTCTGCATCGCCCTTCGCTGGGGCTCAGCGACACGAGCGCGCGGCGCGGTGCTGTCTGCAGTGCCGAGTAGAGGCAGCAGGCGGCTCCCAACGATGCCTCAGCTCGGGGCTGTCCGGCAGCTCCAGGAGCTCAGGGGAGAGGAGGGGATCAGAGCAAAACAGAAAGGAAGGAAGGATGGACAGCAAAAAAAGAAAGAAAGAAAGCAAGGAAGAGAGAGAGAGAGAGAGAGAAATGCTGCAAAGTGCATGGAAATTTGTGCGAAGCTTTGGCGGTGAGCTGCACCACAGTGCACTTGCTGCACTCAGCTGCTGGTTCAGATAGTGCGGCCCTTCAAGGGAAGGCTCCTGGTGGCAGTTAGAAGCAGCCTCCAAGCACTCAGACCCACACAAGAACAAGCTTCTCCCTTAGCAAGTAAATGACTCTACTTCTTACCCTATTTTCCATTTAAATGATAACCTCATAACGCTGCCAACCGGGCACTGCAGCCATGTGCTAATAGATGAGAACTTAACGGTGGCATTGAAATGGTGAAGATGTTTTGTTTCATTGCCCAAGCAGGAAGAAGGAAAGAAGAAAGGAAGGAAGAAAGAGAAGAATGCATGATGCATTCTTAGGTGCATCATTAGGGATGCACAAGAGCACATGTTCATGATGCCCTGATACATTTGGGGTGCCCATCACGGACCTGGCCAAGGCAATGTGTTGTTTTGGGCAGGCTCCCCGCATATGCTCTGGCACTGGCAGTGCTCACGCTGGCACTGCGGGTTTTGGAGCAGGCCGCCTGACCTCCCTCTATAGCTCAGCTCCCGGCTGTCTGGAAAGTCAGTTCCCTCCGTCCCTGCCCTACAGATGTGCAGTGAAGATAAAAGCCTGTGGGCTGTGAGCTTCTCCAGATGCCGCAGTGGGGGCGAGTGGAGGCAGAGATAACGCAGAGGAGTGGGACCCACCCCAACTGAGTGTCCAGATTGCCCCAAACCTCCTTTTCCCTTTAGTGCAGCACTGTGATTTTTTTACCAACGCAAGGATTTGCTTGCGTATGACCCTCCTTTGGCAGAGGGCCCTGAACTGTTGCTTTGCCCCCCGGAGGGCTGGGGGCTGCCTTCAGGAGGTGTGCTTGTGCTTTCTGCTGCACACAGATGGAGTGCCACCCTTGTGGAAAAATGTCTCAAAAATGCATCACCTTCAGTGTAGAGGTTGTGAATTAAAAGAAAAACAGAGAACTACAGAGATATGCAGTTGAAATCAACCAAACATAAAATAAATGACTTCTGGGATGCCAGGGTGGGAGCTCGCTGTGGGGTTCAGCATAACATGTCACCGTTTTGGGGAAAAGCAGAGCTCTCTGCTCAGTGTTTGTGGGGGCGCTGCAAAGCCCAGAATGGGAGGAGTGTCCAAAAGGATGTCCAAAAGGGGTGCCCTTCTTGCACCTGCGGAGATGGGAACTGAGAGCTCCTGAGCACAGCTGGAGGGAAATAAAAGTACTCTGGAGAGAGGCTCAGCACCCCCCCCTCCCCCTCTATTTCTTCCCCCTGTTTTACCCATCTCTGCAGCTCCGTAATGTCCCATGGCCATGGAACAGCCATGGAGGGGCTCAAATGGAGCTGGGGGGTCCCAGTGTTTTTGCTGTCCACAAGCTCTTCCACATGAAACCCATGAGATAGGAGTGAAAGCAGGGCCTCCCTGTTCAGCTCCTTGTTATTCAATTGCTTGTAATTCTAGGCAATATCCCAAGGCTTGTCGAAAGGGCTGTATTCATCATCCAACAAAATAATAGCCATCAGCATGAATAAACTCTAATGGGGAAGCACAGAAGCCAGAGCCCAGGTGAGTGACTGGGCAGAGCATCCTTTTAATGACTGTGGGACCAATCCTGGATGCTCCCTCAGACACCGTGCAGACAAAAGCACTGTGAGCATTTTGATATCATTTACACGTTCTTTGCTATGAACTATTCTGCTCCCTTTTGAGAATTCTTGGTCATTTTCAAATCATACGGAGGCTGAAATGTCCGGAGCTGCTTAAAATAAACCCTATCTGCACAGGACCTCATTGCAGCCGGGATGGATAAGGCATCTCCTGAGAGCTCAGCGAAACTCCTCTGAACAACAATTAATGGCAGTTAATTACTCTTCCCTTTGTGTTTTATTTAGCAGTGGGGCTCAGCCCAGGAAGTCCTGCCTGCCTTCCACTGTTGGAGTGTTGCGGCTCTGGGTCTGCAAACAGCCTTGCTTAGTGCACACACAGCACCATGGGGCTCCTGCTGACGTGTCTTAAGGTGAACCCTGCGGGTGCAGTGCTCCCTGTGTTAGCATCCGTGTCCCTGCTTAGAAGTGCACTATTACAGAACCTTTTGCACTGCAAAGGACCTCAAAGGCCAGCTGGTCCCAGTGTTTGCAATGAGCAGAGACAGCCCCTCTCCATCAGGTGCTCAGAGCCCCATTTGCTGACCCTGGGTGACTGCAGGGATGGGGCACCGCCACCTCCCTGGGTGCCCTGAAGTGGTTGAGGTGGGATGGAAGCATCTCCCTGCTTCCCTTCCTGCATCCTTTCCTGCCCAGTGTCCCCTCCAGGGCTGTGTCCAGAAAGCCACCAGCTCAGGGTTGTGCAATGAAACAGTTATGAGGAGCCAAACCAGTGGCTCTGCTGGCTCGCACTGGGAGCCAGAGGGGAAGCACAAGAAAAGGGCCTGGTCCCTCCCTGCTATCCTCACTGATAACCACAGTGCTGGGATTTCCTGAGCCCAAAGTGGTTTCTTTAGTGGCCCTCAATGGATTCGTCTTCCTTGAATTTTTTAGTTGCTTCTTGACCTTGGTGCTGCCTTTCATCTCTCCCCATCCCAGCACTGGGCAATGCCTGCAGCAGGACCCAATCTTGCACAGCATCCCTGCATCTGCATGGGGTGCAGTAATGTGACAATCTCCTGGGGCTGTAGGGGCAGCAGACAGCAAACACCAGATGCAACCCGTCCACTTCTGATGCTGTGCACAGATGTTGGAGGTTGGAAATCCCTGATGTTAAAGGTCCCTGGCAACTCAGCCGTTGTATGATTTGGGGAGGGTGGCTGTGCAGCAGGGACTGAGCTCCAGCATTTGGAAAATGGGGCAAAGCTGCACCCAGGAGCTGGGCAGGAGGGGCGCAGAACCATGCAGGTTGGTCCCTGCCTGATGGACCTTCTGCAGACAGGGCAGGGGAGGAGACGGGCAGGGCGCACCCCACGTGCAGGCAGGAAAAGGCAGCTAAAATAAGCAGGAGGGTGGAAAAGGGAGGAGAGAGTATTAAGGAGATAACAGAAAGGTTAGAGGGGAAAGTCGGAGGAAGTGAGCCGAAAACAGCTGAATGTCATGGAGAGGTGAAGCTGAGCCTCACGAGCAGCTCAGAGCATCGTGATGAGGAAACCAACACAAAGTGATGTGCAGATACAGCAGTGATGTGCACGTACTTTGCCATTGGCCCTGTCCAGCCCCCCGGGGTCACCCTGGAGCAGTGTGGGGGCGGCTGTGTGCAGGTCCCTGTGCTGGGTGTGTGACCCTGGGCTGTGTGCAGGCACAGCGCCCGCGTGGGGTGACATTTTCTTCATTTTATTCAAAACATCATTGGTATTTGGGAACAAAGCACATGCAAACGATTGGCTGTGGTCGTTCCTCGTGTGGGCTGGATTTTGTCTCAGTGCCTCATCCACGTGTGGGAACGGAGCCTGTGTAATTCTGCGCTGCTGCAGCAACAAAAGCTGGACGTTCCTGTGAGCCAAACGCTCTGCGATTTCCACATCCAGAGTGAGCTTAGGGCTGAGCCCCAGGTGCCATTACCTCATGTTTGTTTGCTCGGGCTGGGAATAACACCCACAGCCCTCCGTGTCAGAGCTGCCAGACACCTTTTTGCCGGCTGTAATTTTCGCAGCAGCCACCCCAGCCCTGAGGATGCTCTTTGGCCCTTCACGGTTTACTCCCATTTCCTGGCTGCCAATCTTCATTTAACTCGTGAAGCTCTGCATCACGACGCGGCCGAGGGCTGAGCCCCGCTCGTGGCCCCGCAGAGCGTCTGGGGCTCTATCAGCACTGCCAAAGGAGAGCAGAGGAGGGGGAGAGCAGCCCCAGCCCCGCAGGGCTGTGCTGCAGCTGATAAGAGCCCTGACGGGCTGTAATGGGAGCCCTGGCCGCCTGTTTCCTCACAAAGTCATGACTCAGGGATAATGTTCACATCCTCTGAATGGCGAGGGAGCTAAAAATACAGCCAGGAAAATGCGAATGAGCGAGCGAGCATGAATGAGAGCGTGAGTGAGAAATGCACAGGGGAAAAGAGAGAGGAAGCATGAATGAAAGAGCCTGGGAGAGAGGGAGTGCAAACAGACGGCCCTTCCAAGTTTCCAAGCTGCGAAGCTTGCAATCAACACACTGTGCACAGCCGCCGTGCTGGGGGCTGTACCTCTGAGTGTGGGGGTGATGGGCAGCCCCAGTGCTCCCCAGACCCCATTCCTCCAGCACTTCCCAGTGCTTTTGGGCACTGAGAGTATTGCTGCCAACCCCTGCTGCCCCTCTCCTATGCACGCAGGAGCTCATTTTCCCCAGAAGACAAAGGATCTCACTGACTGCACTGCCCCTCGTGTCCCTTTGGAGCTGCATTTGGCACATTCACCCCTTGTGAGCCCCATGACATTGGGTATGAGCAGAGAGAAGGATGCTTTCTGGCCCTGAGCTCTGCAGTCCCCTCTGTGAGAGCAGATGGGCCTTGAAGCATGGTGTTAGGGTTAAGGCACACTTCTTGCCCGGAAGGTGTATTTGAGATGTACATGAGAAGTGGCTCCGGGTGCACTGTAGTCCCATACGGTATCGTTTTGTCTCTGTGCAAGGTTTGGGGGCAAAATCCTGCAGAATGCAAAGCCTCTTCCATGCAGACTCCAGGAGCTCTATGACAGAGACGTTCTCTACCAGAATACCATTTTCTGGTGCCCCCTCCCTTGCAGAGCTGCCATGAGCACATCCCCAGCACCTCCCGTCCCCAGCACAAACTGGAGCCTTGTTTCAATTATTTCCTCCTGGGGATCCAGCTGCTGTGCCACAGCCCCTCGCCCGCCACTTCCCCACTCCTGGTTTTTGTTTTGAGCTTTTTTTGTCCCGGGTTTGCTCCATGGGGTTGGGCGGGGAGCATACAGCATCCTCACAACGGGGACCGAATGGTGCTGAGCAGCCCCAGCCCATGCAGCACTGCATGCCTACACCTCTGCTGGCTGCAGAGCATCAAAATGTTGTGTCACATTGCTGCAGAGATACAATGGGAATGGGGGGGTCTCTACCACCAGTAATGGGGATATACCTAAAAAGAGCCAATCTTGCCCAACACGTGCTATAGAGCAACTCCTGCACTGCCTTTCATCAGAGCTGCCCAGGAATGGCTTCACCCAATGCTTTTGCCTTCCCAAGCCACATTTCAGGGGGAAATGAATAAAAAGGAGGCTCCTGAGTCACACAGATCATGCAGCATCGCCAGCAGCGGGAAGTGGCTCCCGGCAGCTCTGTCTGGAGCGGGTCACGGTGGGACGAGCAGGGCTCAGTGCAACCCGCACTGCAGATGGGAAGCGAGATTAAGCCCTTCGTCACCACGCTGCACCCGCTGCCCTGACAAAGGCTGGGGTGAGCCTGGTGCTCATCCAAGGAGCCAATTTTAGAGCGCTCGCAGACAATCTCCGATTGTTTGGGGCTGGTTTGAAGTTTTCCCAGCCGCGCCGTCATTGCATCCTGCGGCGGGGCAGGAAGGGCTCCGTGCAGGCACTGCTGTGCCTGGAGGTCCCCAAGGTGTGACAGCACAGTCCCCATCCCCGCCACCCCATCAGGGATGGGCACGGTGAGCTCGTGGAGCAGGCAGGGATTGGCCATGTTGGTGGGAATCGATGTGGATGTGGCAGCTCCCGTTCCCCTGCCCCTATCTCCCTTCCCCCCAGCATGGAGCTCCATTTTCCTCTCTGCCCTCAGCAGCTCTGTCTCAAGATGGGAAACCAGGCAGAGGTACCTGGGTCTGCCCCCAACCACTTCTCGTCTGTGCTCAAGATGTTCCAGAGCTCCCCCCTTTCTATTTCCATCCTCATTGTCATCCTGCTTTGAGAGGAAGGTCTATTCTTCCCCAGCTCCTTTTCTCCCTACCAAAATGGGACATTGTTTCTTCTTTCTTTGATTTAAAAGCCAAAAACAGTTATAGGAAACTGTTCAGCAGATGTTTTACAGCATGAACCTAGAGAAAAAGAAAGAAATAAATAAAAGCCCTGTGAGTTTGCAGGGGGATCTATATTTAGCCTGACGTTTCCTCCGATTCAGGGTTTGTGTTGGCATCGGCGAGGCGTAGGTTTAAACACTTTGATTGTAGCATTTATTTTATTCCTCCCATTCGCTGCATCCATGAAAATCTGGAGCCGGCGGAGGGAGTGAATGCAGAGCGTTCAGCACCATTTGGAGAGG
>PPHD01024644.1:0-12053 GCA_002909625.1 Bambusicola thoracicus
CAGGCCGTGATTCAACAGTTCTCATACAATGGGGCACCCACAGCCTCCTTGGGCAGCCTGTTCAGTGCGTCACCACCCTCTGGGGGAAAAACTTCCTCCTCATATCCAACCTAAACCTCCCCTGTCTCAGTTTAAAACCACGATGGGGACAGATAAGTTGCCTGGGCTGGGCTCAGCTCCCGTAGTTGGCGGAGCAGCAGCACTCTGCCACTGCATCCCTACAAAGCCCCATTCCCCCCCTCCAAGGCTGTACTCAAAGGCAGAAATCACAGCTGCGGATGCCGGGCTGTGTCCCCGGGCTCCAAGCAGTGCCCTGTGCTCCAGCAGCCCCACGCACGGCATTTCCCAGAAATGGGATTGCCTGCCCAGGCCTTGTTTACAGAGCTGAGCGCAGCCCTGGGAGCATTCCCAGGGAAAGGTTACCCCACCATTCGCCCCTGCCTCCTCGAACAAGAAGTTCTCCAGCACGTTCGAAGGGAACAGGATAAAACAGGGGGTGAGTGCGTAGTTACTGCACACAGCGCTGCGGGTAGAGGTGGAACAGGCTGGACCTTTCACTCACTCCCAGATCTTCCAGCCCTTGTGCTCCCGCAGGGTCCCCTGCGCCTGCCTGCTGCTGCCAGCTCAGCCAGCCCATGGCACTGCTGACAGCCTGTGCCTCCAGGACAAAGTCTGGGGAGCTCAGAGCTCTCTTCCAGCCATAGTGGTTCTGTGATTCTCTGTGCCCCCTCCACTTTCTGTGGACACAAAGCACTCTAAGGGTAACGCTGGCATGTGATGAAGTGTGGCTTTCGGTACAGCTGAGATCGTGGTGTTTTGGGACAGAAGTGCTGCTCCATTAAGCGATAGCTGCTGGTTCAGGGCCAGCCCTGCCTGCTGCTCTCTGCCCTCCACCTTTGCCCTCCACTTCTTCTGCCTCTTCCCCAGCAGGGGAACCACACACGTCCTGTGTGTTCCGTGGGCAGAGCATGAGGACATCGGAATGGGGGCAGGGGGGCATCGCAAATCAAACAATGCCTTTTGTAAGCAGCAATGAGCATTTCCAGCTCCCTTCCCAGAGAGTGAAAAACAGAACACCCATTTGGGAGCCCTCCAGGGTTCAGCCTGGAGCTCCCAGCAACGTCCCCACGGACAGCTCAGTAACAGGAGCAGCACAGCATCTCCAGATCATGAGCAAAAAAAGCCATTTGTCGGTTCCTGGCAGTCGCGTGTGGAAAAACTGTGAGCGTCTGTGAGAGGGCTCTTTGTTTTGTGCTCTGCTGTGACAGGATAACTTTGCATAAGCAGGTAGTGCCTGTCAGTGGGTACACACGTGTACCTGATGGGGTGGCTGTGTCCAAGGGCACGCAGCAGTAGGAGGCCATGTGTCACAAGGCGCCGCGCGGATCCGTAACCAAAGACCTGATGTTGGCTGTGGCTTGGGGCTCCGGCCCAAGTGAAAACACTCGTGATCAGTGCTGTTGTTTTCCCTTTGAAGAGCGTGAGTGTGACGATCCTTTGCTTCGGCGCAGGTGGTGTTCAGGCAACAGCAGAAGATGTTTTTCCAGCTGTCCGTGGCTGTGCCTGAGCTCTGACACCGCCCCAGCCACGCTCCGAGTCCTGGGCTGGAGCACTCGGGTTGGGCTCAGGGTTAGGGATAGGACGTAGGTTGCTGAACACGGGCAGAGCTCAGAAGACCTGCTTTGGGAAGACAGGATGTTATCTGAGAAGTGAAGTTGTGTGAGCGCCCTGCTCTACAGCAGCCCTCCAGCAATCGCTATGGCTGCTCTGTGGATGGGACTGGGAACACACGGCCTGGGGCTGCGTGGGACATGGGACACCACCCACAGTCAGGCACCCAGCCATCCTCCCACCAGGACTGCTCCCCAGCAGCAGAGCTGAGTGCTGCGCCTGCAGCAGAGCTCACTGTGCACCACGCGGGAGCACTGCTGGGTTAATGCTGAGGTTGGGGCTGTGTGAGCCCCAGGACGCCCCATGGGGCAATGACACAACACTGGGGAGCACCTTTCTGCCCTCTGCGTGGGAGCTCCAGGAGGGGCCTCGGGACTGTGGCTTCACCTCATTGCATCAGCCAAAGCCACCCGGGTGACCAAGCACAGGTGTGTGGGAGAAATTGCTGAGGGATCTCTGCAGAGCAGCTGCAGCCACCTCGTAACCTTCGTGGGTAATTGACTCGAAATTGCTCACTTTGCCTCACAGGCCATTGGCCGCTTCTGCTTCCCAACAGAGCAACTGAAGTTTGCAGGCAGGAAAAAAGAGATAGCAAACGTTGGCTGGGGAGGACCATTTGTCTCGTGTGAAGTTACTCCAGCTGGAATTCATCAGCGGTTTGGTAAACACCTTGCAGCCCTCCAGAGAGCTTTTGGATGGTTTTTTGTTTTTTTTTTTGGCCAAACAAAAAGCAGTGAACTGAATGGAAGCTGAGCACTCAGAACTATCATTGCAAGCGGTTTCAGCTGCACTGAGTGCATCACATCTGGTTGTATCCCGGCCCTTTTAATCACTAAGGAGAGCACAGGTGAAAAGCAGCCACCCTCTTCAGCAAGCTGAGCTCAGTTTGGGCTCCCCTTCTGCTCCCTATTAGCTCCCCACACCTTCAGTCACCTCCAACACAGGCAATGCAACGGAACAGGAAGGATGATGGGGAACACGATGGTTTTATCCACAGCCTGTTGTGCATACTATGATGAAAGGAGAAATAAAAGCCATGTGTGAGATATCAGTGTTGGTACTGAGCTCCGAAGCCCATAAGGCTGCTGGGAGGGGCTGTGATGGGGAGGATGCTGTGTGTAACAGCAGGATGTTGCCCAATCCTTTTACCTGCCAGTTGTAGCTAAGCATTGCAATTCAGAGAATGAGAGACTCCCAGAATGGATTGGTTGGAAATGATCTCTAGGTTCATCAAAGGGCTCTCAGGACTTTCTTTCATCCATTCTTCTGACTCCTTCAGGCACAACCAGCAGCACAGAGCCCCAAACCACCTGCTGTAATACCCATATGGAGCACAACCCTGATAAAAAAGGAACAAAACAAGCCTTTTCTCTCATCCTGAAGGAGATAGAGGGCCTCCTGAACTTTCACTGCTCCCTCCCTTTACATCTACAGCTCTAATATCTGTACAACATGACCTGTATTTGTCACTTTCTCTACTCCACTCCTCTTTTTATTTACTCTTTGAAAAGTTTAGCCCTTGCCTTCCCACCTTGGAGATCGCACTGTGATTAATGGAGGCAGCAGAGAGGCGAACACCTGCACGCTGGGACTGATGTGCAGGCAGAGGTCACTGATTTGCTTTGGGAGCACTGGGCTGGCGACAGCAGAGCTGCTGGTGGAGGCAGCCATCTGCATGGCATTCACTTGGTGGGGAGGCTCTCTGGGACAGGTGTGAATATTCAGAAGGCATCAGCAGCAGGCAGGATGGCTGCAAGGGTGCTGGCAGTGAGCAGTGAGCAGTGCCACGCAGTGCCGGCAGCCCTGTGTGCAGCACCAGGCTGCTGGAGAGGCCAGGGAGCAGAGTCTGGGCGGCCTGCAGGTAGCAGTGCTCCCCAGGGGGTGGTTCTGGGCCCAGCCTTGTTCAGTATCTTCATCAATGACCTGGATGAAGGGATAGAGTTCACCCTCAGCAGGTTTGCTGGTGATATGTAGATGGCAGGGGTGGCTGATGCAGCAGGAGGCTGTGTGGCCATTCAGCAAGGCACGGACATGTGGGAGGGTTTGGTGGAGAGGAATCTGACGAGCTTCAACAAGGGCAAGGGTGGAGTCCTACACCTGGGGAGGAATAACAACACCTCAGTACAGGTTGGGGGCTGAGCTGTTGGAAAGGAGCTCTGTGTGGAGAAGGACCTGGGGGTCCTGGTTGACCAATGGTTGACAGTGAGCCAGCTATGTGCCCCCGTGGCCAAGAAGGCCAATGGTATCCTGGGTGCATTACAGAGAGTGTGACCAGCAAGTGAGGGAGGCTCTTCTTCCCTTTGCTCTGCTCTGGTGCGGCCACATCTGGGGCACTGGGCCCAGTCCTGAGCTCCCCAGTTCAAGGCAAGCAGGGAACTGCTGCAGAGAGTCCACTGAAGGGCTGCAAAGAAGCCTGGAGCACCTCCTGATGGGGAAAGGCTGAGAGCACTGGTGCTGTTCAGCCTGGGGAAGAGAAGACTGAGAAATGGGTCTTCTCAGTATTTATAATATACAAAAAGCAGGAGCCAAGTGGATGGGGCCAGGCTCTTATCAGCACTGCCCAGCAAGAGGACAAGGGGCAACGGGCACAAACTGGAACTTTGGATCTGTGATTCTGTGAAATACACTATGGAGAGGGGAAGGAAGAGCTGCCATGGATCTTCACGTTATTCCCACACACCAGTGCAGACAGTGCAGCAAGGGCCTGCTGCACAGCACGCCAGCGCTGCGGGTGCATGCATTTGCCACAGGAGCCATTCATTTTAGGATAGATCCAGCTGTGTGTCTGTTGTTTTGGCTCTGCCAATTTGGATTAACAAACACATCTTGATGGGAAGTCCCAAAGTGCCAGGAACGCCCCTTGTTCACCAGTGGGTTTCAGCAGCCTGCTGAATGTTAACGGGCTGCTCAGACAGGCTGAGATGTGACAGGCCAGGGACGGCCCACTGGGGACACCATTTATTTGCCCTGACACATGAGCTAATGCAATGCAGTCCCCATTAATCATAGCAGCATCCCAAATCATGACTTGGTAAAAAAAAAACAAAAGCACTGCAGGGAGGTCAGATGGACTTTGCCAAAACTTTCCTGAAATTTCCAGTTAATGACAGAGCAAAATAGCCTTTCTCAGCTCTCCAGGAGCAGCCTGACTCAGGGTAGGTAGAAGGAGTGAGTGCCTGAGCCAATGGAGGGATCCAGCTAATGAGCTGCAGCTGGCTGGGCTAACAAACCTGCAGCTGGAGCACAGGCAATAGGTTGGTAGGTTTCAGTTTGGGGTTGTTGGCTCTCTTTCTTATGTGGTATTCTGGAAGATGAACCTGCATGTGGGCTTAAAAGCTGGAAATGTCCAACAGGTAAAGCTCCCCTCAACACAAGGCTGCCAGATCCAGGCTGGGAATGGTTGAAATGGTTGAATGGTTGGTTGAAAGCTGGGTGGTCACCTGGAGAGAGCCACTGCATGGCCTGCCTGGGCTCTTTGAAAATGGGTGGAGGTGGGCTGCTGGGGGCAACCGAGGTTGTAATTTTATATATATATACACACATAATAATAAACACAAAGAGGCTTAAAAGAAGTTAATTGACCACGCTGATCACTTCTATTGATTACACTGTAACACTGAAGCAAAAATCTGGTGCTATTTGAGGCAGCACAGAGCCAGCATGAGTTCTGTTCTGCGTCAGAATGAAGTCCAAAAGCCTTTTTTCTAGCCCTAATGATAACACTTTTACATGTGAAGCTAAAAGCAGGCAGGCTTTGCACAGCTGCTGAGACAGGCAGTCAGCAAAACGTTCCCAATTTTGACTGTGAGGTTTGGGTTGTTTTTTTGTAACGAAGTGCTGCCTCCTGCTGGGTAAAAGGTCTGTAACAAAGCTTGTCTTCAGTAAGCCGCTCCTCACTGCTCTTCACTTGAAGTCTGGGAAAGAGCACGGAGACCCTCCTGGCCCAGGGCCCCGCACTGCCGTGTCTGTCCTAGCGAGCACTGTGGGCTGATGGATAATAGTTCTGGAGGGAGTTCCTTGCTTGCTATCCCTTATTCCCATTGTGCAGCCTGCTTGCATTTGGGTCAGTTTTCTCAGCGCTGCAGGGACAGACAGCTTGTTGTTGGCAGCTCCTTTTATTTGTAAGCACCTCGCGATCAATCAGAGGTGACGTCTGTTGGTTATCTCAGCAAAACAAAGCATCCTGCCCATATGTTAGCACTTGAATTCCCTGTCCCTCGGCTGGCCGTGCTCCGCAGCACCGCAACCCCTGCAGTGCGGCTCCAACCCGCTAGGTGACGCACTGCCCCTTCGGAAAGGGGAGCTCCCGCTGCAAGCAAGCAGCTGCAGGTCAGGAGGGCGCCCAGCAGCCCCTCCTAACACGGGCACAGCACTCGAGGTGCTCAGCTGACACGCAGCCCCTCCTGGGCCATCAATTCCGATATGCAAATGGCCAAAGCGGTGACAGATTCGCTTGATTTACGTGAGATGAAGCATCTCAGCGCTGACTGTATCTGGCTGTAGGGGAAACACCTGGCAAAGCTGCTCACTGATCGCACCGAGATGTTTGCAAGCTGGCGCAGTGAGGCTATCAGATACTGCTCAGGCCCCATGCAGGATGTGGTTCTGCGGCTCCCAGCACGGCACGGAGCCTCCCTGAGCTCACAGCACCCAGCAGCACGGCCTCGCTCTGGTGCGTGGCTGCAGCACGCAGCTCTGGCAGCAATAGGAGGGAATCACCTCTCCTGCTGAGCAGCAAGGTGACTGCAGGGCCGGGTGTCGTGTCACAGCTGGGACCACGTGGACTGATAGAAAACAAGACCATCTTTTATCAACTCCCGTGTGTTTTACTGGGAAGTGCTCCGCTGGGCTCAGCCTGCAGGCACGCTGCTGTGCGCACGGCCCAGGGTAAGGACAGCACGCGTGATGTCAGGGTTTGCTGACTGCTAGTGTCACAGCTAGCAGCAATACAAGCAGGCATTGTGCTTGAAGCAGCACACGGTGTCTTGTATGTACTGACACATTCCTCAGCTTCTCGGGGCTGCATATGCTCTGAGAGAACGGGATAAGCCCTCACCAGACCAGCTGATCTTTCTTTCGCTGTCCTTTAAAGCTGCGGACTCATGATGCATCCACTAAAAATAATGCAAGCCTGTCCTTGCAGTGACAAATATCCTCCTGGCTGAACGAGAGCTAAATCTGTCTTGCTGAGGTCTGCCTGTCAGGACACAGCCTGTTCTTTTCCATCTCCCCTGCTGCTCGTTTCTGCTCACACTGCGCGTTAGTGGCTCACTGTGATTTATTCCAGGCTGGAGCTTTGACCCTTTGCCTTTCTGCTCACACGCCTGCAGCTACAAACTGGTTGGTGGTGATAATCTGTGAGAAGCACATCTGCACACGGAGGATCAGCTCTGGAGAGGTGTGTGGTATAAAGAACAAACTGCTCAGGTCTTCTGCTATGGCACCAGGTTTAAGAGTCTCTCGCCAAAGCACAGGGCTGTGCTGTGAGCTCAGGGCACCTCTCCCAAGCTCTGTGTCACTTTCTGCCATTTGACATTATCCCAGTTTTCTTACTTCCAGATGGAAATGCTATCAGTGACACTAATGTTCCCAGGATGGAGCTGAGGCAGATGCATGTGCCAGCACACGTGCGAAGCATATTGCTTTCTAAAAGCACGGTGTGATCACTTGGTGCAGATAACACCAAGACTTGTTGCTCATTTCCCCATGCCAAGAGCTGGTAGGTGGCACTGCTGGCCCTTGGAGGGGGCTGAGTCAGAGCCAGGGTGCAACAGAAACTGCTTCTCAGAGCCAACTTGGCTCCTGTGTCCTCACTCGGAGGATGGTGAGTACAAAGAGCAGTCAGAGCTGTATGAGCAAACAGCAGTAGTGGTGCTGCCACCAGCCCTGCCCTTCCTCTGAAGCTCCCTGCTGCAGTTCAAAGGCTGGAGCATTAACTGCCAGTGTTGGTATTTTAATACCAGTTCTGAAACTAGTTCACTTCAGTCACATAACGTGCATGCAGATGAAACGCTCTCTCTGATGTGCATCTGAATGTCTGCTGCCTCCACGGCCTTGTGGTGGTAAGATCTGATAAATTCCACTTGTTTTGTCTTGATGCCACTCAGTGGGAGAAGCAAGTGTGAGTTTGAATGTGCTGGAAGACAGGTTGGAATCCAAAGGACGTTAAGCATGATGCCCAATTTGAAAATGCACCGAACTGCTGTTCTCCAACACACGATCAGATGGTAGGAAAGGCTCACTGACTTTTTTCTTGATACAGGCTTTAATGACTTTAAGCTCAACACCAGCAGTGGCTTCACCAGCAAGAGACAAGGAATGCACTGAAACCAACAAAACGAGAATGGAAGGTAAAGAAATGGTTACCATGAAACAGAGAAACATTTGTACAATGGGCTGTGCTCACGCTTTTGGTTTTGTACCACAGTTATTACCAAGTCATTCATGGTACAAGTTGCAGGATGTAACTACTGAATTCCTCTTTTCTCCTTCAAAACCAGTAAGAGTGGAATGTAACCGCCCTCTGGGAACCATTTCAAATAACCCTTGTTTCTCTGAACTGTTAATTTGGAGTCCCAACTTGCAGTGTCTATAAGTCTTCTATAGAAGCACCTACCTAATTCTTCCTTAAGTCTTAATTTGACAGAGTAAAGCTTTATTTCTCCAGCCTGAGTAAACTGCATTGCCACAATTTTGGTGCCAAGCTCTTCCATACCATTGCCAACCCGGTATACGATCCACGCTGCAAGTGTCCCTGCAGTCAGGTTCTATAACATAGGTTCTGCCTACAATTCTTATAGATACGTCGTTAGTTGATCAGATTCAATTTGAAGAATAGAAACTGATCTCCTGCAATATTTGATTTAAAAAAAAAATCCAAAATCTCTGAAATGAACAATTATTTGAATGCAATGGGTAAATTAATTCAGCAACATTCCCCATTCTCTTAAACTGATCTATTTGATATGACAGCAGAAACTTTCAGGTATCACCTACTGTCAAAACATCTTACTGCCTAATAGCCTGTCACATTGTCTTCTTATATGCCGACCTCATTCTCAAAGGAAATCAGATGTTTCTGCCATCACAGATTCTCATTTTTCCACACAAATCCCTTCTGTGAAGGTATCTGCATGTTGCAATGTGCAGTTATTTGCCAAAAACCTGCTCTTGTACTTCCTCTAGTGACACATTTGCTGACAAACCTGTAAAATCCTCAGGGGATGTTCAGGATGGAGGTTTCTGGATACCCTACAGCTCTTCTCCCATGAGCTTTATTGGACAACTGGTGTTACCCTCATTGCAGCTTTGCCCGTCCTCTGCCAATGCAGCTCACTGCTCAACTTTGGAGTCTGTACCTGCAATCAGAAGAAGGAAAAATGCAACAGCATTGCAAGGTGCTGCGATGGTGTGGATACCAAAGGAGCGCAGGACAGATACCACAGATCTGGGAGATGCCATACACCGCTGCACCATCCCAGGACTATTTGCTTTGCTCAGGTGAGCTGGAGACTCGTTCTGCCCAAAGCCACGGCCAGCAATGGGGCTGGTGGGGGCCCTGACAGTGCCTCCTGGCAGCCCTGTGCTTGGCACTGGTGTTGCAAATTCTCGACGTGATTTCAGGCTGTTGCACGAACTCTTGCAACCAAAGACGGGTATTTTAGTGTTCACTTTGATGCCAGTAGTTACGTGCACATAGTCAACTTACAGAGCTCCCAAATAGGACTTCGGTCTGAAGGGCACATTAGACTCATTAATGTACTCACATCCACGATTCAGCCAGCATTTACTGATTGCCATCATTTTCCAGCAACACGCTGGTTCCTGGCAAAAAGCATGAACTTATTAACTGCTGTGCTGATGGGTTTTAGTTGTCCACAGTGCGTACCTGGGTATGGTTCTGAGTAGGTGACAACAGGGGCTCTGCCTCCTGTGGATGGTGTTACAAAATAAAGTGTTAAAGGCTTAAAGGGAAGTTAGGAAGAAATTCTTTACTCAGAGGGTGGTGAGGCCAGAGAGCAGTGGGTGCTCCGTCCCTGGGGGTGCTCAGAGTCAGGCTGGATGGGGCCCTTGGCTGCCAGCCCACGGCAGGAGGGTTGGAGCTTGATTATCTTTAAGGTATCTTCCAACCTAAGACATTCTGTGATTTACTAATGTAGCTCTACTGTACCATCCTGGAGACATTAGGTACCAGCTCAGCAGGTGCTGCAAACTGCTCCTTTTTTTAAAAACAAACAAAAGTATGCCACCATTAAACGTTGTGGCTCTGCTAAGACTTACAATTGCATAGCAGCTATGGGGACAACACACTGCTCAACTTTCCTGAATTGAAAAATATACACCCCAATGAGAACCGATACAAACATGAGATTTCTTTACCCGGCTCCCCTTTATTATTTCTTTAATCTGAAGTACTTTCAGTGACTTGTAAATTGCTTTTGCCATTGCAGAGATGCTTAGCACGAGCACTGTGTGTTCACTGGCTGTGCAATGCACCAAAGAGGGCTGTCAGAGGTTTCTGAAAGACCTCCAACCCTCCAGGTTGGTGGTGGGCTTCTTACATCTATGTAAAATTGTTTCTAAAATCTCAGTGACTGCGCAATATGCGGCTCAGGGGAAGGAAGTTGTGAAAGGGCCAGGAAATAGGGTGGGTACAGAACCCTTCCAGCTAACCAAAGCCCTGCTGAGCCACTGCAGCACCACCCAGCACTGCGGAAAAAAGGAAAGGCAATTAAATCCTTCTGAAAAGGCACTGTTTCAGTGATAGCTACAGACTGGCTCTGAAACCCCAAATACAAACAGAAGGGAAGACTGACAAACAAGCACTGTGAACTGTGGACTCTGAAAGCCTCATTTGTAAAGCCTCGCCCTGACCGTGACACAGAGCCCAGCGCCTCACCCAGCTGCTCCACACCTCCCTCGCTGCCCTTGCTGGTACCCAGGCCTCCTGCACCTTCAGCTCATTGCCACAGCCCTCCTGCCACAGCCTGGCAACGCCGCCCCAATCAAACTGATTGATCAGCATCTTGGATTTGTACCTCTCCACAAATGCTCCTTCCCAGCTGCCTCGGCACACGGTGCCCTGGCAGCAAGGACTGCTGGCTCTTTGCTCAGTTAAGGATGATGCTATAGTTCAGCCCCACTCCTCGGAGCCTGGGCACGCTGTGAGCCCTCAGGTTTGCTCTTCCTCAGCAATGAATGGAAAACAACAACTTTCCAGTGCTGGGCACGCCTGGCTGACAAGGCCCACACACAGCGCAATCCGAGGGCACTGCTGTGGGCCTGCCTTGCTGAAGGCCTCCCTGCTGGAGCACTGTTCTCCTGCTGCTCACCCCAGGGCCGTTGGGTGAAGTGCGGGGCGGCGGCTCAGAGCTGCTGCCATGGGAGAGGGCTCCAGGCCCTGAGGGAACCCGGCCTCACTGCCTCCTCCTGACCGGTCCCCTGCCCACAGGACGAGGAGCTGTGTCCCCACACAACGCCCCCGGCTCCGCTTTCTGCACCGGAGCGCCCTTCTCCTGCCCTCACAGCCCGGTGAAATCGCGGCTGAGGGGACGCGGCGACGCCGCAGAGCCCCGGGGCGACCTGTGGGGCCACGCGGGGACACGGCTCCCCCGCACAACATGGCTGACGGTTAACGACACCGGGCGATGTCAATCAAAACGAGAGAGCCAATCAGATCCCGGAGCTGCCCGCCGGGGCGGGGCTGGCCCGCCAGCTGCGAGTCGGTAGTCCCGGCCGCGTCGCGCAGCGATACGGGCGCGGTGCGGCCGTTCCGAGAAGTGATGCAATGTGGCGGAATTTCCCCAGCGCTGTGATTGCGACAGAGCCACGTCGTGTCCTTTCCCGGCGGGGCAGAGGGGCGCATCCGCTGTGCCTGCGGAGTTCTGCCGAGCTGGAGTGGCGGTTGTAGATAACGCCCGGTGCCGTGTCGGTGCTCCCTGTCCGCCGTACTGAAGCGCTCCGCTTTATGGGACAACACCCGAAGGAGCGAACGCACGCGTTGACGCGGGAGCCGCGATTTCACGTCTCGGAGCGATTCTTCCCAGTCGTTCAGAACGACTTAAAGAGGGCAGGCACTGAGCGCGAGCCGCAGCGTCGCGGGATCTGAGCGGCCGGATACCGCCCAGCTCCGCGGCTCCGGCCGGCCGGCCGCTCCGTAACGCCCGCAGCAGCGCAGGCCGCAGCGCCCGTCCCGCCGCCGCTCCCCTCAGCCGCTCAGGGCGGGGTCGGCGCGGGCGGACTCTTTTTTCCCGCCGCGCCGCGCGGGGCCGCCGAGTGCTGCGTCACAGTGCCGGGCCGCGCCAGTCCGTGCGTGGCTGCGAAGCGGAGCGGCCGCCATCATGGCCTCCGCCGCCGCGCACCCGGCCCCCCCTCCCGCCGCC
>PPHD01024645.1:0-12053 GCA_002909625.1 Bambusicola thoracicus
GAATGATAACAATACCCGAAAAGGCTCCTGGGGACTCAAAGAGGCTCTTGGGGAACGTAGTTCTTCTTCTCTTCAGGTACCCGAAACTAAAGCTCTGCTCCCAGTACACTGCATGATGTTGTGATGTGGAATACTAAAAACCAAAAATCATAAAACCATGACATCTTATGTGCTTCAAATATATCTTCTGTGTTTTCAATCTTCATGTTCAGGACAATAATTTTATTTCTAGTATCAGAAACTACTTGTAATGTTTAAAAACATTTAAGTTATTAAATGCTTTAAAATGTCATTAGCACACACATAATTTTGAGCACACGGTTAAGTAAGATCCACACATTCCAACTACAAATGTTTGAAGAAGCTACCTTTTTTACTGTCAACTCCAGTCTTAGAACAAACATGGAGAATGGAGTTAAGCCACTGAATGAGAACTTACTCACTTAGAATTACTTATGTGCTGTCCAAAGCAGAGCTATTGCCAGATAGGCTGCATTAAACCACTGTACAATTAGCACAGTGAATTATGACATCCACCGTTAACATCCAAACCAGTAGATCAAGGACAAGTACTAAGGATGCCCTAATTTTTCACACCTGGGAGAGAAAAAAAAAGGCAAAACATGCCAGATGTGGTGGGATACCAATGGTATCAGAGTTCTAGGAAAGGACAAAAGCTTACAGTTCACCCTGTTTCTTTCTCATACTTTGTGCATTGGTATACAAGCATTTCAGATGTGCTCCTGAGCCTGTAGCACTCCCTGAAGCAGCACAGAAGCTCCTATTAGCCTTGCCATCCTCAGACAGGGTTACCACCACCCCTCTGCTTAAGCTAGGTACTCCTGATGGTATCCCACTCCCCAGTGAATCCTAGCTTAAAACTCTCTCAATCAGTCCCATCAAGTTGCACCAAGAAATGTTTCCCCCATCAAGACAGATGAGTCCCATCAGACCCCAGCAGACCCTGTGTCTCAAGGACTCTTCTATGATTATGAAACCCTAAACTGGTGGAGGCACCAGTCTTAGAGCCATGCATTGATGACCTGGTACCACCTATGTCTTTCTCCCTCTACCCTCATTACTGGGAGGGTTGAGGAAAATACTATCTGTGCGCCTGAGACATTTAGTTATCTCCCTGAAATCCCTTCTGATAGACCTCAAGCTTCCTGCAGCTACATTGCTGGTACCCACTTCAAAGTAGAGTGCGTAATAGTCTGAATGTATTATGCTCAAAAGCTTCCTATTGATGTCCCTGATTCAAGCCCTGGAGAGGCAGCAAACACTTCTGTGAAAAGGTCTGCAGACGGGGGTCTCTGTTCCCTTCAGATGAGAGTGACCCATGACAACTACTCAATGCTGCTTCTTCTTGGCACTGATTTTGATGCTGCTCCTGTTGCAAAGCCTCAGGTGATTTGACCTTGGAGGGGCAACTTGCACAGATGCCACCTCTTCCCCCTTCTACTACATCCAAGGACTCATACCTCTTCAGCAGTGGAAGCTGACTGGCAGACAGGAATGGGCTTCGCATGGCTTTCTGGAATTGAACTGGCTACACTCAGACAGTTCCACTCAGGTCTCAATGTACACTCTCTGACCACAGCAGTCTGCTGGCGCCTTTAACCTCACAGCCACATAACCCTAGAGTGTTGAGCCCCAGAGCCCCCTCAGCTTCCTGGGACTTCACTGCCTTGCACTCCTTAGCACGTGGCATCTGCTGTTGCCACTACCACCAGCACAGTTACAAGATGTAGTTTTTATTCCTTCTAGATCTCACTGTTAAGGCTGACAACATCAGCATCATGATTAGGCATTTAAAAATGGAGCACTCTGTTCACTTTACTAAACTGTTTAACATTTAACTTCCTCTGAGAGTTCTGTTACACTCCTGCTTTCCTAGGCCTATGCAACACTCGCTTTTTAAAAGCGTTTAATCAGAACACTTACTATCATTTGTTCTAACCAGGCACTTCCCCACTTGCATTATATTTTGAGCTGTTTGGCATATACAATTAGTTAAATCCCTTCTTATAGAAACTTATAAGAAAAGGCTATCGGAAACAAAACAACACAGACTTTAGCCTTGCTAATTCCAAACTAGCTATAAATACTATTACAAGTTTGAGGTAAACATTTAAAGCAAATAAATAAATAAAACAGACCCCTTTACAACTGTAGTAACTAAACACTTAGCATTTATCTTCTTAACATTCAGGATCTAAGCATTTTTCAGTTAGATGAAAGTCTTCTAACTGTTCAGGTACATTGACATTTCAGCAGGGGACATAAGTGTTTCAAGAATGCTACGAGGATCAATTGGTATCAACAAGCAGTTCCTCAGAAAAGTTGTATCAAGAGAACTAAACCATAACCTCAGTAAGAGCTAACCTAGACTGTGACTTAATAACTCTCTTATGTGATCAGCAGCTTTCCCAATTTCTACAGATCAAAGAGATAGCATTTATTTCTATAATTACATGCATTCGCAGTCAAGCTTAATCCAAAAATATTCCATAGCAGCAGGAACAGTAGCTCTGGCATTAAGCTTATTTTATGAGAAACACAGTATGATTAAGGATAATAATGGACTTCTCAAACTTCTTTGTGAACGAGTATTTAAAAGTATAAAGAGCGCATTATTTGCGGATGAAGTGCAAATAATTTTGTTCTGCATCCAGGAAATATTTAAGCATGAACCAGTGGTAATAATTTTATGCATGCATTCTGAATTCTTTTACCTTTACTATACAGGAATATTATATATCCTGTCAGCTGAATATCCTGTGAAAAGGAATCCTCCCCCACCCCGGCCCCCCAAAAAAATGAACCTTAAATAGAAATTGCTTCTATTTTGCAAGTGCTTTCTCCTCATTCATTTGATTTGCACTGTACAATTAAATATGGCATTTTCCAAAGTTGGTGGCACACTTGACTAAAAATAGACAGCAAACTTTAAGTATCAGCAGCTAATCAAGCAACGTCATCTTAACACCAAATACAGGTGGGTGTAGAGTAAATATCTCTCTCTCTCTCTCTAAGAACTTGTATTAGATTTCTTAGCTTCTCTATATAACAAAAACAGCCTACAGATTATTAAAGTTCAACTAATTGCTATTCTAATTCATCATTAGGCTCCACAATTAATTTGGCAGGACTAAAATGAATGTAGGTTACACTGCCTAAAGGATATGGTAATTTGAGCAGACTGCAAGATTACAGTTGCCTTTGCCTCTGTTATCGCTTCTTATATTTTAAGGGCATTTAGACTAGAGTTTATCATTACAAGTTTATTTTATTTATTGCTTATCTTCACAAATGATATGATTATAATCATTATGATTACAAAATAATGATAAACTGTACTTATATAAGGAACTTTGTATTTAAAACAAACAGTAACTAGTTAATTCATCTGTTGTATAAGTACTCTCTATGGTGAATAATACATACAGTGTAAGGCCTAATATTATTATAAGATACTCTTATATGAACCCTGCGGAAGAAATCTTTTACAACTGCACCACCCAAGTTCCCCTTGCTCGTAATGCTTTGTGTCAAACATCGACTCCTTGGAACTCTTTCACAATGGGATGAGCAGTCAGAGAACAGCCAGCACTGCTCTCCAAGACTCTGCTAATGTTGCTTTCCTCAGCATCGACTGATGTGCATGAAAAACTCCCAACCATTTCATTTGATGTGCTCAAATGGAGAAAAATAAAATGAAATGGAAAAGATCTTGCAAGTTCACAGTGTGCCCTTTATCAGGTCAACCATTCCTACTTTCTTCCATTTCTCAAAGACAATCACATATTACAAATACATGTGCCAGTACTCACAAGAAAACTCCAGTCATTCCCAGCAATCAACTTACCTGCTGCAGGATCACAAACATATACAGTAAGATTTTACAGTACATCTTTCTGAAAGCTGAAGCCATTTCCAAAATCTTTGGAATTGAATACTAGCATCAGAGCTGAAATATCAAGTTCAGTTCCAAGAACCATTTAAATGTCATTATTAATGGCACTGACATATTTATAAACCATCAGACATGAATGTTTCACCTCACCTTGTGTCCAAAATGAAGAAGATTATGATAGCACTGGTCCAAATGAACTTAAACCATAAAAGCTGTCTCTGTATATTAAGATTTTATCATTTTCTTTGCAATTATTTTACAAGCAAATATAACCTTACCAGAGTATTGACAGCCCTTTGTCTCTATATTCTAACAGTGCATTACTGTCATGATCATAAATCCCACCAACAGATACAACAGCGCGCAGACACTTCAAAGATGCATTATACAAGCAATTTGTATTACAGCTATTGTGCAAAACGAATGAGGAAAAAACCCATACCTGTGCTCAAAAATTTTCCAAGGTCAGTTACTTTAAACTGGAGTTATTGACAACTGAGAGACAGGATTTGAAGAGACTAGAAATAAACCACCTTGCATTTAAAGATTAAAAACTAATTTCAAGATTTTCTTAGACCCAAGGCTTATTTCCTGCAGTCAGGTAGCACAAGGTCACTGGCACTTTCACTTACATCCACAACAACGGACTTCTAAATACTGAACTTTTCTCACACTGGGATATTGTTTAACTCAGACCTAATGCCCAAACTATACTGGCTCCGATTTGGAGACTGCCTCAGTTTAATTTACAAGTTAGTCAAGTATTTTAAAATCACATTATCTTCAAAGATATGCTCAATGTAGACAAAAGCAAAAGTAGCCATAAAGGAAAGAACTAAAAAGATTGAAAAGCAACAAATCTGGAAAATGCTTAATATTAGTGGCAAGGAGAAAATTAATAACACTAAGAAGCTTTGTAAAGTTGCTGTGTGCTCACATCTTCAACACAATCTAGTTTCACCTTCTCAAACAAGATACAAACAGTAGTTAAAGTTTGGCAAAGAACGACCAGAATAATTAGAATGAGTCCTATACAAAACATACGGGTAGGTCTCCTTGGCATGGAAAAGCTGGGCAATGTGAGAAAGTTTTATAAAACCATGAGTGACCCGGACAAGTATAATCAATTGTTGGCCAACTCTTCCAACACAAGAGATAGAACGGTCAAAAAAAAAACCCTAAGAGGTAGTAGGTCTAAAACAACATAAGAAGGTGGCCTCTTTCACAGCATACAGTAAAAGCTATGAAACTCTCTACCACTGGATTTTGAAGACACAAAAGTGTACACAATCCCAAGAGGACACTGAAAATTTGATGGACGATAAATTCAGCAGGTCACTGAAAATACATAAATACCATTTGGCTTTGGAAGACCCAGTTCAATGTTGGCCGCAGCATTAGAAAGGTTTACACCAATCTTGTGGAGACATTCCTGGGCATGTGGTTCGGACATCAATGGACAAGCTGAATTCATTGTAACAGAAGGTGACATTCCCACTAGTGCCCTGCATGCTTAAATAAAATCTCTGCTGAGATCTATTCCTTGGTATCAACACACATCTGCAGAACTCAGTAGCTCTGTCACCAAGGCACTTCTGCCCTTGTAGGGCTGGCTGCAAAATGGAATGGCAGTGAGAAAGAGGCTGTATGAGGAGGCAAGAAAATCATCCCATAAACGATATTTTTTCTCTCTTCTTTCTAGACAACTCCAAACACGGCAATCCTGACTCTGTAGGGAGTGTTTTCAATCATGCCTGACAATTTCGAGTTTACAAATGATCTATTAACAGAGCCATGCAAATAAGCACAAAAAGCTTATTCACCAGAAGACAGAAAAATGCACTTAAATTTAAAATACTGGGAGCCATACAAGTCAGAATATACTGCAGTTTGAGGTACCCTTTTCAGTCCACAGATTTCTCTGATGTTATGTAAACCCAGAAATTTGTTGCACTGTCTTTGAATGAGGAGGTACGATAAGAGAAAGGGAGAGTCTCTACTCTCTTCTGGAAGAGATTTAGGTATGTTTATCCATACAAGTCGTTTCCAGTGAGAGGTTACAGGTTGACTTCCAGTCACACCATTTTCTTTTCCCTGAGAATGAAAAGGCTAAGACATGCCTGAAGTTCCTTGTCATTCCATATTGTAACTATGCCCTTACATAATACACAGTCCAAGCTAAGTTCTACAAACGTTTATGAAATCAACAGCAATTTGGAAAGGCAAACAAAGAAAGCAAGGGTAGATTGAATTCTTTCCGAAGACAAGACTTCCTCCCTCTCTTCATATATGTCACTTCACACCTCTAATTCTAGGATGAAAGAAAAAATACGCTGCGCAACAGAAGATCAGTCAGCAAAATCTTGGTGCTAAGGATTCATGTTTTGCAGGTTTTACTTTGAACCAGCTGTTTCCTGGTTGTGTGAACTTAGTATAAAGAGAGCATGTCTTCTACTTTAATAGTATCTGAAATGAATCCTATTTTTGCATCTCTGATGCTACACAATGCAGAGCAAAGAGCTATAAAATGGGTCAATCAACAGATGCACTTCAGAAACACACTCTGAGCTGAATTAAAATGCCAGTGGGAAATAGCCACTGAAGGCTCTAGATACTCAGACTGTATGCAGTACCAGGCCTATAGAACGCAGGGGAAAGTAATCCTTCTCTAATTTCTGCTCACTGAAGACTTCCCTTCCTTTAAATCATACCACTGAAACATAAACAAACTACCTATACTTTAAGGTTTGGGCAGGTACAGATATTTTATCTATAGCATATCTGGACTTACAGACCAATGCAGTCTGAGGCTTTAATTTTGTTATCACCCATTTAGCATAAGTTATGGTATTAAAAAGTAATTTTTCCATGGGCCAAGAAGTGAAATACAGGAGCAAAGCAAGCTGCCCCAAAACAGTAAGTCCTACTGATTTGGAACGACATGAACAGCTGCAGTCTACCTTGCAGTCCTTCTGTGGAGTAAGATGCTACTGACTTGAATATCAAACCAAGACAGACTCAAAAACTTGTCTTTGTATTACAGAAACACAAATCTAAAAAAGCAAATAGATCTTGTCCATTAAAATAACTTGTTCTGTTTTCTTTTCGCTACACCACATAAGAACTTTGTGCACGTACTACTACAGTTATTTTTGGCAAAGGTCACATCAAGATGGCAATCTGATTCAGGGACTTCCTCAAATTGCAGGCACCTGGAAGTTGTTTATATCTTCCATGGCTGACATCTAGAATTTTCTTAACTTTAGAAACAGGTTACACAGATCTGAATTTTCATGCCACAGAAATAGAAAGGAAGCCACCATCTCTCTTATGAGAAAGCCACAATTGAAATTGTTCCCAAGGGAAAACTATAATCATGAAAGTATTTTTCCCTCATTTTAATTTTCAATTTCAGTCAGCAAACAAAATGGACACGTTAGACTAGGCCATTAAAAAGTCAGTCTCTTCTTTATGAAAACATAACAGGTCAAATTATACACGGTGTTTTCCTCACAACTGAGGAAAGTGTTTCCTTCCCTTTTAACACCCTTCACTTAGTTTACTTACTCTTTTCATGATGCATAGAGCTCCAGATATTTCAGCAGCATGGTAAACCAGTGAATAATTTTAACAAAAATAATTATCAAGTTTTTCTAACTGCATATAAGCTCTTGCAATTTTGATGCAATTCTGACAAAAGATCAGGTATGAAAACAAGAGCAGTTTCAGAAATACATGTAGTTGCAGGATGACTTTGCAAAGGAAGGCCCCAGAGTTATCTATCCCCGTTAATTATCATTTGGGGACAGACATTGATTATCTGTACAAATACAAAAAGGACAGTGCAGCTTCTGAATAGCAGCAGTGAAGAAAATAAGCCATTATTGATTTGTGTGTTTGCCAAACATTTTCACCCACTCATAACAAGGAGAGTTTAAGAGGACTTTCACTGCATAGTTAGGAATAACACAGCAAGCCTCTCCAGCTCATAAAAGGAAAGTCAGAACACAAGCCAGACATAGAATTCTCACAAACACTGATTCACAGCTCCAGTCACACTCAAAGTCAAGTATGAAATGAGCAATTCAGTCATCCAATAAGCCAAGAAGGGGAAAGAGAGGGCAATTATGTCTCTGTTTAACAGAGCACCATTTAAAGTATTCCTTCTGATTCAGCACCAACCCTTGTGATCACTATTCTTGGCCTACCATCAATGAATTTAATTATACAATTACTGAAAAAACATAGTGCTCTCCCTTCCTTGCTTACCCACAATGAGTCCAGTACAAGTCACAGAAATTAGTCAGAAAGAAAGGGTATACTAGATACCTCAGATTTTTCTTTTGAATTTCATGTCATACAAGTGCATGGATATTACCTCCAGAACTACTGAAAATTAGGTGTTTCCTTTGATTAAACAAGTAAAACCTAACCTTCATATTGACCAATTTTATGCAAGAGGCTATGAAAACTGACACCAAGTTACTTAGCAGCCCTTGTTTACTCGGCTGAGATTCATCTTGATTAACTGACAGCAGTGTGCTGGTATCCAAGTCACCTAGCACAGTCAGGTCTAGTCATTCGTTCTTCCTCTACCCGAGATCCCACAGGCAAACTGAGCTTCAGCCCCTCCCAAGCTCTGCCCTCTTTTAACTCTTGTGCATCTGATCTGCTTTAACAGCCCTGCTACCCCACAGCCAATGCCTACTTAGCTCTTCTTTTTTGTTAACTGAAACAGCTGCACCAATCACTCAATATAGATGCTATGGTAATAAGCACAGTGTTCCTACAACTCAAGCTGATTAGCTGTATTTTAAAGACCACGTTCTTAAAACAGGAAAGAATTCAGTACAAAGCAAAGAACAGGATGCTGAAACCATATTGTTCTACCACTGACAAGTTTGTTAGTGGATGTGGAATGAGATGCCCTCGCCCTCTTCCCTTGGTGTCAGCTTCAGGCTTTCCCTTCTGCACTTGGGAGCTAGTGGAGGATAGAGAACAAGACAGCAGGAAGTAAATCTATAGCCGTCCTCTCTCAACTTGGGTCAACTTCAACAAAGTATTTCCTTATATTTGTTGTTACAAATTGAAAATAAGAAGCAACATTCAATACTAACAATACTTCCTTAAATGTAATAAGGATGTGCCTTATTTTCTAAGTTGATCCTTTCATAAAGCTTTTGAGAGAGACAATATTCTTTTCAATGCCTCAGCATCACTACTAGTCCCAAGTGGCAATTAATTTTGGATTCTGACGCCCTCATGTTCCAACTATAACAGCTACACATTAAGCAAAGGACTTCCTTCATCAAAGGACATGAATTTAATTGAGGCTATAATCAGACAAGTCTCTGAAAGCTTAAGGGAAAGACAGAGATGCAGTGACTAAAAAGGTTTTAAGAACACGCGTATGACCTCTTTCTCCTTAGGAATTCAAGTTGTGTAGCCTATATTCAACTCTTTCTTCAACATCTAGGAGCCAGTGAAACCACAAGATCCTTGTATTACACGCTGTGAAGTCCAGCATACGGCCTCTTCTTCAGGAAAAAAAGAAAAAACTGTCACACTAGCTTTAAAAAGTAGGGCAACAGGTAAATAATTTCATATATTTGAAGACAAAAAATGAAAAGGTACAGTATTATCAGACAGCATTCCTCAGCAAAACTTAATTAATAGTCATTTCTAGCTCTAGAAGCAACAACAACTTACAGATCACAGCACGTTCACAGGGAGAACCACCAGCACCACAAAGGAAACAACAGTATTTATTTCAAGCTTTACAGTTAAGGTTGGCTTGAGAAGAGTGTGATGCTGTTTAGAACTGTGCATTGCTTGCTGTAAATTACTGCTCTTACAGATTTGTTTCTTTTTATCAGTATGGCTCTACAGGTACAGCATTTTTCAGTCCATTTTTTTTTTTCCAGGTATGAACACAACTCTATTGTCCTTCCATTAACCATTTTTTCCCCACTTGTACCATTACAAAAAGCATCCCTTTGGCAATGCCAATTTTAAAGGTTAAAAAAAAAAAGCTCACTAATACACAGCTAACTGTATAAAACCCATGCTGTTAATTAAGAGCCATTTTCAAGCTATCAGCCAATTAATAGTTGTATACATTTGGCTGTCAAGTTCCTCCATCATCTGAAAATAAAAATCAGCACTGTGATGTTTCATCTTTAAGATATGGACCAGAATACCTTTAATGGACTCAGAAGTCTGTCTAAATAAGACACAAAAGCAGGACACCCAATAGTAACATCATGCATACCTCCTTAAATTAAAGGCAGCGAACAAAACACACGGACTGAAATTTGATTGTTTCTTTATGGCGATGCATTTCCCATTTTAGAAACGTGGATGCTGTTTATGTGAGATAATCTTCACAGATAACATCTACTTCAGTAGTTGCTATCTGAAAAAAATAGCTCAGCTACATTCAGCTGCTGTGCTAACCTGAAGCCAGTTATAAACATTTTAAATATCACATGGAATGACAATTCTAATTGCATACTGCAGGATTAGATCCAAGATTGCTGTCAAAGCAACTTCTCAGAATGTTAACTTTGAAATTACTGTTAGCCCAGGGAGTAAATTCAAGTTAACTCTTTTTTTCTTCACTCAGCTTCAGTTTTTCAGCTGTTTGAACTGCCCTTTTTGGAAACGAATCTTTGTATTAACAAAGTCAGCTTTTCCTTTAATGTTCTGTACTAGAAGGCAATAGTCAAAATCAAGGAGACTTAGATGACTCTTTCTAGGTTCACTTCAAGGTATTCTGTGCTTCCTATGTCACACTTCTTCACCAGGAGCTTTGACCACAGTCCATTTTTTATTAGAGACCATACTTTTTTGATGCAGGAGGGTTTGATTAACTTGCTTAAGCAGGCTGACTGAGGACACTGTCAGCAAAACATTTAGTTACTGCCCACACTTCCAAGCATTTCTCTAATTAAAAGATCCGATTAATAATCTCACCTGAACACAACAAGATGATTACTTAGAGATAAGGTTCAACTTATCTTTTGAGATAAGCATATCCTCTTAACACATCCACTGTAGCACTCTTGGCAAATCAGAGTCCACACTGAGGGAACTACTACAGAAACGTTTACATGCCTGGGTTCTTTCTCGATCTAAGACTGTGTTACCAATGGATTCTTGCAATAACTGTGCTGCTCTTTCCACAAAGGCCCAATAGCACATTTCTACTGTTGAGCAACAGAAATTTGAGGAAGAATGATATGGAAAAAGGTTTTTTTTTTTTTTTTAATCTTAACACAAGTTAACCATAACTAATTCTTGTGTTAAATTACCAATATTCTACTATACAGTACAAAATTAAGGCCTTCTATCAAGATTTTCCTTTCCTGTTTCTTGCTTTTTTCTTCAGAGTATGAAGAAACGTTAGACCTATCTAGGCCATGGCCTATTAACAGCTTTTCTTTCTTATTTTAGCACATTATCACTGTAATAAAAACATGCGAGCAGCACAGTAGATAAACAAGGCCTCATTCCTTTCAAGCATCAGTCCTCTCAGTGACCACACAGCACTAAAAATCACAGGTTTTCTACTCTAGGTACTATTATATCCCTCCCATTCTTCTGCTTAGGCTTGCACTTCTCACAGTCATTTCTTAAAACAAAACAACAAAATCTACCTTTTGGCGTTGAAATTAGTATTCACTTCAGAGAAACAGCACACTTTCTGACAAATGGCCTGCAGAAATTCAGGCTCCCTTGAATCTGTTACTCTGCATACATCAGTAGACCACTTAACTGTGTTCTAGTAATCCTATAAGATCTTAACCAGAAGAGACAGAGAGGCTCTAGCAGCATGTAGGTAGTGTGGTCATTTCCAGTATTTCTGTAAGCCAACTGATCCTTATTCAGAATTCCATTGGTTTTCTTTTTACCTTTCTAGATTTCTCACTCATCTCTCTCTCTCTCTCTTTCATCATCTTAGATACACTAGGTCAAGTATTGCTGCCTTGTCAAAGATCAATTCTCCCATCAGTGCCAGTCTTAGTATACTTTGGCAGAATCAAGGTAAGGATGCCAGTGCTTATTCTCTGAAGCTCTACTTCAACTACTGGATGATGAACAATCTGTACCAAAGGCCTGCTCAATGATTAGAAAT
>PPHD01024646.1:0-12053 GCA_002909625.1 Bambusicola thoracicus
CTGGATTAAAGAGCTATTCCTGTGCAGTTTTCTATGGCCTTGCATAGTACACGTTTTTAAGTACGCTATGTATGTTTTAAAGGGAATAATTATACCAAACTGGTTTAGGTCTAAAATGTTTTATCAGTACAGAGAGGAGAAACAGGTTTCTGGTTATTCAGGCATTGATATTATAAACTGAGAAATCTGATTTTGATTCCCTTTTCAATTTGCCGTTGGCTGTGGCTTTCATTCACTTCACTGCTGGCACTCTGCTGAGGTGCGTAGTTTAGACTGGGTGCTCTAAAAGCGGAGGAGGGAGGGGTGTATCTGAGTGCTTGAGTATGGGCTGAGGCCTACCTCTGTGTTGCAGTGTGTGCTCATTCACCACGGAAAGCAACTTTTTTACTGCACCTCTTGTATGGTTTCTTGCTTATCAAGTGCTTGGCAGCTTCTGGAAATGTGAAACTTCATTAAGTGTATTTCAGCGATTTGGTAGAGGGGCGTTTTTGGAGGTCTTCTGAAATTTTGGGTTGCAAAACTGTGACCCAGGAAAATAAAATAATTTAACTTTTTGGTTTTGTAAGAAACCAAATGCTAGAAATTAGTTTATGATATATCATCATAGTACACTAAGAATGAAAATATCTCCCAAGTACTGTTTATCAGTGGCCTGTATGAGACAAAGGAAGCCAGCAGCCTCCTAATACTGCAAATATTTAGCTAGATGCTTAATTGTGCTCTCTGTATTGTCCCATTGAAGTAACCAGAGTCACTTCATCTGTAAAATTAAGCATAAGATTCTAGCACAGAAACACTGGGGACTTCCCATTGATTTCAGTGCCCAGGGGAAAGTTAACAGACTGAAGAGATTTTAATTTAGAAAAGCATCTGAATGGGTAGCTGCAGTTTTGGAGATGCAAGGGCTTATCCAGAGATCTTACCTCATTGAATGGGACTGGGTATGAATGGAGGCCATGAGGTAAAGTTTAGATTTGTGAATGTTCACTTCCTAGAATTTGTAGGCTTGTAAAGTGCTATAGAAATTGCAGGTTGTTAACCAGCTGAAAGTATTTTTCTTCTCTATTATTCTTTCTTTTTTTAAATGTTGGAACACCATGTCAGTTACAAAAAAATCAGTCTCTCCTATTTTCTCATAAGCTCTTCATCACAATAACAATAAACAGTTTACTTACAGAAATTGCAAACTGAAACAAGAAAAATCACAACAGCTGAATTTGCATATTTATATATGTATGCTGTCTATTTTAATGTAAACCATCTTTTTCTTGTTGTTTTTATAACCACAGGACTATACCTTGACAATGTACTTTCAGCAAGCATGGAGAGATAAGAGGCTGTCATATAATGTAATACCTCTAAACCTTACTCTGGACAATAGAGTAGCTGATCAGCTATGGGTCCCTGATACCTATTTCCTGAATGACAAGAAGTCATTTGTGCATGGTGTCACTGTGAAGAACAGAATGATCCGCTTGCATCCAGATGGGACGGTCTTGTATGGACTAAGGTCAGTGTGAACCATTTCTGACTCCTTATTTTTAGTCTTTTAATCATGGCTTCATATTAATGCCTTTTTTTTTTTTTTTTTTTTTTTTGCCTTACTTATTGTTGTACTTTGTATTGCTACATTCTGTAAAACTGATGATATTCCAGAAACAATTGCAACTTAAGTATTTAAAGAATGGATAAAGATTTTTGTTATAAAATTTGGAGATAAGCTTCCATTTTTAGTACAGTTCTGAAACACTTGTTTTAAGAACAGATAAGGCTATAAATACTACTGTAAATACACATTCTGGTTTAAAAGCTGTTTTTAGAACCGCTTCCTCAAAAGAATTGAAATAACAATTATAAAGTGAGGATAGGAGGGGAGAAAGGAAAATGTGTATGTCTGAATTGGTTGTTTAACTCAATGATAGATTGTATAAACAGTGTCAATTAAACATTCAGTTGGTTTGTATGTACTCTCATGAAAATCAGCTTTCTGATTTTTGCTGATATAAGGTTTGACCTGAAATGTCTTTCAGCCTAGTTTTGTGAGTGTATGGCTATGTGCTCATTAAATAAATTCTTAATGACTGGAGAAATAAACAAAAGAACATGAGAAGGTTTGGAAATGGGGAGAATCTCTCTTTTGTAGCATTCATAGGAAAAAAGTAATAATTCTTGTGTGGGATTTATACACGTTCCTGCAAAAGATAACTGAGTTAATACAATGTAGTACGTAACAAAGCAGAACATGGTGACTGGGTTAAAAAAAAACAACAGAAAACCGTGCAGAACTTCAGTCTAGAAGGTCTGATATTTTCATGTTGAGGAAAAGATACAGTATGAATTTGGGGGCACATGAATTCTCAAGGCTTTCTTCACTACATTTATCTTATTTCTTGTGAGATTTTCCTACTCTGCCTGTTACTCAAGTCAAGGAAGAGGTGCTTTTATCTTGATTATTTTTTCCCAGATGGAAAGGAGGGCAGTGCACAGTCGTATGTATTTATTTCTGTCACTTGTACAGTGAATTTGATCCTATATGAGGAAAGGAACTTGGGCTTCTTGATTCCCTGTAAATTCCTTAAGTGAATTGTCTGTAATTTAAACTAAACAAGGTATGGGCCAGATTTTATTTTCCTTACTCAAGCAAACATTCAGTTGACGGTCCCAGGGAATTCAGCACAGAACTGCTGCTCTGCTGTTATTTCTAATCGACAGACTGAAGACCAGGGCTCCCTCTGTGGCATGAAACAAACTGTACAATTCCTCTGCCTCAGTTGTTCCATTTATTAAATTGGAACAGTAAAACCTACCTTCTCACAAGGGTGTTGTGAAGATTAATTAATTAGTTTGTGAAGTGCTTTGATCTCATAAAACACTGTGTAAGTGCCAGGCATTATTATGAAGAATTATAAAATGCCAGCCTTGATATGCACTTTGGGATGGTAGCTGTTTTATAGGTATAAATCTGCTCCTCTGTCCTTAGAATCACTGTTGCACTTTTCCTACGTAGCAACACATTGACAGAATGAGCCAATTTTGGCAAAGATGCAATTTTTGGAATAAAAAGGGAGACTGCTGACTGTCATAAGGATCTTTCTTCTATTTAGGACTCAGAGATTGGAGATGCATTTGTCTTCAGAACGCCTCCCATCCACAGCAGGAGGGTGGGTAGTTGGATTTTAAATACCTCCCCTAGCCGAAAGAAAACAAAGATATCTTTTAATTCAGTTCCTTCATAAGATCTTTAGTATAGGATAAGTATTCAAGAGGGTCTTTTGCTTTTATTTCATATGAATAGCTGTTAAATCATTAGTATGTGAATAATTAATTCAATTAAGCTTAATAGGGAAAAGGCTGTAAGTCACAGGAATCTCTTCCATTAAAAGCCCTATTATCCAACATTATTACATTGCAATCAAGTGAAAAAAATTCAGTTTTACTGCCTAACAGACAAACTGTGGCATTTACTCTATTAGCAAGAAAATCTCTATCAGCTAAAGAACCGTGTAATAGTTTAAGTTGCTCCGAGGATATTGCATAGATGCATTCCAAAAACAAATAAGGGTCATCAAACACTTAATCTTAAATTGAAATTCAAATATTAACATAATTGAGAATTACAGCAACATAAATCTATCTGATTTTTCTTCTGTAATATATTCTGTTGAACTGTTTTTGCTGATTCTTGATTCTGACAATGGAAAATTTTATTTACGAAAGATATTCATACAGAATGGTGAATATGATTTCTGAGAAATAATTTCCTAAACTGCTAAAATCTGGCTGTTAATTTTTAATTGAAAAGTCCAGGTGGTTTCTGTATCTCTTAGGACTATAAATATATATTTAGATTCCTCCACAAATGCAGATTTCATTTGGCCCTCAATGTGCAGAGTACTTGAGGGAAGCCTTTCCTGAAACAATATGTAGTCCTGTTTATACGTGGAGAAGTGGGATGTTACAAGAAATTCTGTTCTTGTGGTAATTTCAGATAAATTCTCCAGACTCAAGGGATATGTGTAAACATTGCAGAAGAGTGTTTTTAAGCCATGCTTATCCCTGATTGTAACGTTAGCTGTTAAGGCTGCAGTGCAGGCGTTCGCTGTAACCATGTAGTGTGCATACATTTCCTTCTGAGTAGGCATCCCTAGAACAGTCCCTGCTTCTATTAGCCTAGAACCATGTAATTTAAGGGGAGAGAAAACAGAAAAGTTTGGAAAACCATTGTTTTAAATTCACTTGATTGTGCCATCTGTATGAGCAGATGGGAAAAATGTCTCAGGGCCAGAGGGAGAGTACAAGATGAAATCACTAAGAGAGAACTTAGACACAGGCATGCTCAGTGTCAGAACTGCAAGGGCCTTAGCAGTTACTGCAGTGACCTGACCTGGAGCCTGGCCCCTCAGAAATTGCTGTCTTGGTAGCGTAAGATGTTTCAAGAGGCCATCATCTGTATCCTATAGATCCCCAAGACGTGTAGTCTGAAAACACTCTCAGTTCTGAAATAGAAAAGAACAAATGTCTGTGTCCCCAAATTCTTCTCCCATGTGAACTGTAAACCCAGATTTAGCACTTCATGGGGATGGTTTGCCAGAGTGTGTCATCCTCCCAGCTAATTTCTTAATTGAGTGATAGTTACATTACAGACTATAGAATATACCAACAAGGCTGTCTCTGTTGAGACTGTTTTTTAAAATCTGACACTTCAAAACACTTGTTCCAAATTTTGTCTTTAAAAGTGACAGGTATTTAAAGGCATATGACCTTTTAACAGACTTTCAGATAAATGCAAAAAATCAACTACTTCTGTCAAAGCCTTCTGCAGGGTAACAACCACTGCTAGACTAAGTCAGCTGTACTGTAGAAGGTGTTGCATGACCGTGTGTTGCCTATTGAAAGCATTTATTGAAAATGTGTTCAAAAGATACTGGAAAATGTTACAGTGCTTTTTCTTAAGCATCAGAACAGAAAGAAAAAAAACAGCAGAGGGTTGAATAGCTGCTGGGGGAGATGCTTTTGAGATATGTTTCATTTACATTACCTGAAACTGATGCAGTATGGCTAGGACCAAAATGTTCTGGTTTGCAGGCTTCCCTCTCATGGACTTTCTTAGGGCTCTTAAATAGTACAAATAAATAGCAAGCATTCTTGGTACAAGATCACAGGGAATGACAGCCGTTTGCCTTTGAGTTTGGGGGGTTCAAATGCACTCTAATAAGTGTAGTTTGTCTGTAAACCGTTAAGTTCAGTTGTGGTGTTTTCTCCTTCTGAAGAAAGAATTTAAGAAAGTAATTTGCTGTCGCAAAGTAGTTTTTAATGGTTTTTAAATTGTTGCGTTGAATTGTATTGTATATAGATATTTAAGAGACCTTAGGACTGAAGTGGTAAATGCTAGGGTCTTCTCGAACTCCTTACTTGGTTTGACTTAGGTCAAGATGATTCCCTTCCCGTGGGTCAGAATGTCAGCTTTAATTTCAATATAATCTTTATCTATGATTTATGACATTGCAAGGAAAATAGGCTTTGTACTGGTTGTAGAACTAATGGTGAAAAGCATTAGTGATGGGAATACAACCCCCATAACAAAATACAACCCTACTCAACACAAGAAAAAGGGCGTGGAGAGTAATGTTTGTTCAATGCCAAGAATGTAAGTAAATATTATTACTTTTACTATTCATTATATAACGATTACAAAATCTTAAAAATTTATTCAGAGGAATGAATAGATATTAGATCACTAAAGGGCAATTAGGAAGTACATGACTAATAGGTGGGATGCCTGCATTATGTAAATTCAGAAAGGGAAAGGTGAATATGACTTAACCTTATGATTGAAAAGAAAGCATTGATAAAACAATTTTTCTCACAAAGAATTGTTTTCTTCTCTTTGTTTGTTTTGTTCTTGTTGTTAGGTTTGCCAGCACAATTAAATAGCAAGAATGGTTTTTAGTTTTGTTTCAGAAGTTAATGAAACTGTTGCATATTGCACTTTCTTATGCTAGATACTTTACTGATAGCTGAGATGATAAACCTAGAAAACTTGGTTGGGCCAAAGCAAGTACCTCAAAATATCACTCCTGTATTGCTGAATTTGTGAATCCTGCAAAATGGGGTGGAAATACACCAAACGGAAATGTTCTATGGATGGCAGAAAAACACAAATATCTGTAGAAATTAGGTGAAGAAAGACACATCATGATAATTCCAGATTTTTAATTCAGTTTCAATTGAGAGAAAACTTCTGAAAATGAGGGTGTGTTTGTATTTGTTAGTCTTGACAGGAAGGAGTAAGTGAAAGGTTTTATTCATTATATTTTTTTGTTGTTCAGCAGTTCTCACTGGCCATGGAAAATACGGTGTTCCAAGTGTTGTTTAAAATAAGCTGATAGCTTGGATTTAGTTTAAGAAATAATCTTTTGTACTCCATCTCAAAAGTATGATATCAGTTAAGAGATTAAGGTGTCAGGTCTGCGTTGTAGCCTTTATTTACCAAAAAAGAGGTCTTCCTTGAAGCCATCTCGTAGCCAGAAACCTGGCTGGGTTCCCATTTAGATAAACAGGTACCTCTCAGTGTAGGCAGAAATGTCTTTGTTAGCAAAGAGGCTGAAGGGGAATGGGGAGGGGCCTCCCTTCTTTCCCTGTATAATGTCTGAGCTTTTATATAATTTTTAATACTGTATTCAAGTGAAAATAAACAGGATGGGTAAATATACATCTGTGGCTGACAGCAGAGTGGCAACATGAGTGGTGCCCTGTTCTTAGTTGATCATGTTATTAGCACTAGCAAAGCTCTCTTCTCCTTTCTTTTCTTAAAGAAAAGCATTATCCTCTCCCCTTCTGCCTTTCCTTAACATGCTTTGCTATTTGCTCCATCTATGCATGCTTAGCCAGACTTTCTGTTCAGTAATTTCCTATTGTGAAGTCTATAAAATCTCTAAACCTTTAGGAAAGCCAGTTGTATTTTCATGGTCAGCTTTTCTTCCGGTTACAGATCTTGCTTACTCCTCAGTCATTGTTTTCCTCTGGAATTTGGCATGTGCTCTGTTTTCTTTTCTTCCTCATAGTAAAAAGTGCTTGAAGTAAAGGGAGGGCGCAGTTATTGCCTTAGATTAGCAGCATTAAATTACCAATTTATCTTGATGTCATGCTTCTGCTTACTAACAACCACTTCAAAATGCATGATTTTCACCCAAATCCAGTGAGGCCATTGTTTCTTTTGTTTATGGACCCTCTGTGACAGCCACAGTAAATGGTGAGTTTTTAATTCGTTTTTCTTATGAAGATTAGGATCTTGGCTAATGACTGTGTAGTCATAAGTGATGATGCATTTTCCTCCTACGCTCTTGCTGCTTAGAACATATATTAATTGTGCAGATGGTAGTGGCTTAGCTATGTGTTTGCTTTCCATCTCCTTCTCTCACGACATTTACACCATGCAAAGAGGGTGTATTGCCATCTCCTTATTTATGAAGACTTGTGATTCATCACCTGTCTTTTAAATCAAGTACTAAGATTATATTCTGTTGCTAAGAGGCAGAATTTGGATGTACGCTTTCTTGTTTTAAGCACACCTGTGCCAAGCTTTCCTTGAAACCTTCAAGGAAATAACAACCATGAGCACTGGATTTTCATCTTCATTCCTACTTGTGAAACTTGCAGTGCCTGTTTTATTTGGGTAACTGTGTCGTTCTTTATGTATTCCAGAGATTCACAGACATTTCTAGCTAAACAACCCAAGATTTACAGATATTTCAGTTTCGCTTTAAGGACTTCTTTGAACTACTAGACATTAAGCATGGCTTGTATGTGACTGATGATGAAAAATAATTACTTACATGTTGTTCTGGTTTTCGTTCTTACTCATATTTATCAATTCTTACGGTTTGTTGGAAACAGCAGGAAAAATAACATGGCACAACTGATGAAGACATAAAGTTTTAAGGAATTATATTTATTGATGTCTGTCATGACCACGTTACACATCAGGTTGTTACATCTTTCACAGAAAAGTAGACTTTCCTGTGTTCAGACATGCGTTGGGTTTGTTATTCACTGGTTTTATCTATTTTAGTGTTCTTAATTTGAAGTCTTGTTTACTTTCAAGTATCACTTCTAGGTCGTTATTTGCAAATTCAAGGACAATTTATTTTGGTCTGCCTACTTTATTTTGCTCTTCATTTGTGTAGGAACACTCAAAGGAAGCGTACAGAATTACTTTTTAAAATGGATTTGTGTAATCTGAGAAAATTGTTCCTTTCCTGTCAGTGAGTTCTACCTCTGATGGTTCCTTATCAAGTGTGTATATTGCCTGTGGTGATACAGGGATTAATACCTCTTTACTTGAAGCTGCTTGTGAAGGGGACAGGAACTGGGTTAGCTTTTGAGTCAGTGAGAAGTGTTACATTGAAAGAGGTAATTGTCAAAATTGCTGAAACAGACGGTCACAAAACATGAAGAGAGAAATACTCAAGGGAGGCGGAACTAGAAGGAATTTATCTGTTCAGAGAATTGCAGGCTTGCACCCAGTGCACGGTTTCTGTTACTGAGCACTGATGCAATAGTAAAGGCTTTGTGTAACATATATTTTGTCTTGTGATTGAGTTGCTGGTATTCTGGATTTAGGAGTCATACTGCTATTCCAAGGGGAGAGAAGTTAACAAGTCATGTTAAGGCACTGCAGCTGTTATTAAACAAGTTGACTAACTAGAAAATAGCTTTATTGGGATAAATGAAAAGCTGTGGTGTATATCTGTGGTACAGAGGAACTTTGCATGCTTTCGGTGTTGTAGATTTAAGATCATCAAGTATTGAAAGTTCAGAAGAATGCAGCAGATTTGAGCGAGATAACTATCATCTCCATGTCTGTATAATGTGAGTTACAGTGTAGGTAAGCTCCATATAATTTCTAAGGGCGGGAACATCAATACTGCGTTAAGGATGCCTATGATTAGACTTCATATTTTTCAGCTTGGAAGAACACTGGGAAAAGGCATTTAACCTTAACAATAACCTTATTAAACTGTTGGTATTATTTGCTAAATCTCTGATCTGTGTTTAGAAGTGAGATTTACCACCTATAAGAGACATTTTGCTGAGTCAGTAGCTGTAGTTAAACTTCAATGATCATAAGTAATGTGTGATAATAGTGATGAATCTAGATCATGTCTGAAATATCTGAAAGCAAATTTTTAAGTGAAATACTGAAATCTTGTGGCAGAACAAACAAAAAGCTTCTGGATATTTCTGGGTATTTCCCCCCTATGCGACATGTAATTAACTAGATGGGAGTACGTATTGTGAAATGAATAAGTTTGAGAAGAATGCTGGGGCTGGCCTATACAGATCTATCTCACCTGCTCAAGACATGGCAGAGATCATTTTCATGTGTCTTACCACATTTCTCAGTGGAGAAACATGCTTATTGGTCCACTGTGTAGCAGTTGTCTGCTACTGTCCCTATACTGCAAGCAGTGCTCATTTGAAGTCCACATCCATGCTATGGCTTTGTGTTACTATTTTTTTAAAAATCTCCAGACATCTTTCCAGTAAGTGCTATGCCTCATGCTGGGATTGATGTGAACTATTATTATCCTTGTACACTAAGAAAATTAAAATGTTCTATCCCGGTAGTTGATGCAAACTGTCATGTCCTATTATCATCATATGATATCAAACACCAGTGTTGACATACTGGCATTCATAATGAATTGAAAAATAACATCTGAAAACTATGCGCAGTGGAGAGTCCTCTGATAAACACTAGATTTGACACTGGAGAACAAAAGTAAACTCTTGAGTTTTGAAATTCCTGCTTTATAAATGTGAATCCTGGAACGTATTTATTTTGTTGCCAGAAATTTCCAGCTTTAAAGCCTGTCAAACAGACTGAGTTTGTGAAAAGACACCCGCATTGTTTCAAAGAGCTCTCTCTGGATGGCCATAACTTCCATGTCTGGGCTCAGAAATGAGGAAGAATTTGTGAGAGTGGACATGAGAGAGCCTCGGACTCACTGCTGTGCCTCTGAGTCTGCGGAACGTGCTGTGCAAATGATGCTTTCACCTTGCAGGCTCATGCCAGTGCTTTCATTCATTTAAAAGCACCTGTGCATTTAATCGAGTAAATGTTTTCCTGAGATAATGGTCATTGCTGTGAATTTGATTTACTGAGTTTAAGCAAGTGGTGTCCTCTCGTTTATGAACAAAAGACTTGAAGTAAAGATTAGAAGTTATTTTTGAGACAGTATTAAAAAAAAAAAAAGACACTTTCTACAGCACGATGTTCCCTTCAAAAAGATCCTTGTGTATATGGAAAGGCTCCAGAACAGGTCCAACTTACCTCAGATGAGCCTTTTTCCCCCTATAAAATGTATATTTAGTGTACTCAGGTATGACTGATATTTTTCGATGGACTGCTTATGTACCTAAGATGTGAGCTAGTTGTAAGTTTCCTTTGAAGAAAAGGTCTTATTAACAGTCAGACTACAAGTATGATACATGAAAAGTAGTAAGGAACACGTTCTCTAAACTAAACTATAAAAGCACACCATATAGAAAATAAAATTCATGTTACAGGGGAAGTTGAATTAATACATCGGTAATACATGAAGTGTTAAAATCCAGATTTGAGTGTAGAAAATGTTAAGCAATACTGTATGCAGAAGTATATGGAAAACAGGGATCTGAATAAAACTGATCAGTAGAATCAGTTGAACTCTTGTATACAGAATCATCCCAGCCTGTTGGGCAGATCAGAGTCACATATCTTCCAAATCTAATTGGCTTTGTTGATCGTAAATGCCAGTAAGTAACTACAGAAACCTATGGATTTGACTAGCATTACAGTAGAAAAAGGGATCTTGCTAAAATGAATGAGCTTTCTCTACAGTTGTCTATCTGCAGAGTAACCTGAGGAGGAAGATGAGTAGTGTATAAGATAAAATATGCAGAATAAACTGCTCATAGACCTACCTTTAAGTGTTCATTTGAATAAGGATTGCTTTTTCCACCGTAGCATTTTCATAGAATCATAGAAATGTTTCAGTCAGAAATGACCCTTAAAGGCCATCTGGTCCAACTCCCTGCAATGAACAGGGACACCCGCAGCTCCATCATTGCTCAGAGCTCTTCCAGCTTGCCCTTGGGTGTCTGCAGGGATGGGCCATCCACTATGTCTCTGGGCAACCTGTGCCAGAGCCTCACCACTCTTATTGTGAAAAACTTTCTCTTTACATCCAATCTAAATCTCTCCTCTTTCCATCTGAAGCCATTTCTCCTTGTCCTATCACAGCAGGTCATCCAAAACAGTTGTGTATATTTTTTTTCTTTTTTTTCTTTATAGGTATCCTTACTAAGGTCAATTTGTGCTAATAGGAATGTGTCATTTGATAACTCTATACTGTGAATTAGGCTGAAAATTAATCCCTTAAATTTTAGCTGTCCTTGATTAAATAGTGTTCAGATGGAAATAATTGTTTAGATGTGGTACATGGCTACCATGCAAACAGGAGATGCGTTAAAGACAGCTTAAATGCGCCAGATCTGGCTGTTAATTCTGCCGGGGGATCTCTATTGATGCTTGATGAACACAGGGCTCAGGAGAAGGGTGAAATTCTGTAACTTTATATTTCTGAAGGTTGGTTTGTCCATACGTATAGAAAATTTTACACAACGTTTCCAACGTAATTTACAGATGCTGCTTTTGTTGCTAGCTGTTATTTGTATTAACTGGAATAAACTGTAGCTAATCTTGAGAATTTTGGTTGTCAATTTAAGTGAACTATTTTCCTAGTGTTTTTATATGATTTAAAAATACTTTTTTTAGAATGTAAAAAATATAATGCTTTTCATAGTTACATACCAGCAATTTTTATTTGTATTTTACTTCTTCACCAGACATAGCATCTCATTTACTCAGTACTTCAGAATGGATTTCTGCTTTCTTAACATGCTAATTTTCTTTTAAAAACAAAAAGAAAACGAACCTTATTTGCGGTCCTCTCTCACATCCATAAACCAGTAGATGATTCAATTAGGCATATATGCCAAGCAGAATA
>PPHD01024647.1:0-12053 GCA_002909625.1 Bambusicola thoracicus
ACACAGTTTGGGAGCTGTAAAAGGACAGGTAGCATGATATAATTTAATCCCCGACTGCAGTAAATGGATGCCAGAACCTCTCTTCTCTCAGATTGTACTCCCTCTTCAAACCAAGGCATGGAGTGAAGGGGAGCTCTTTTGTAAACAAAAACAAACAAACAAAAAAACCCCACAACTTCTCACCTAAGTGGCTACGGAAGTGTTTAACAAACTCAATCCCTTCTTCTATTTTTTTCCAGAATTTTACATGTCCATCATGACTTGCTGTGATGATAAAATCTGTCCTAAAATTACAGAAGAAGAAATAAATAAATACACATACTAAGTACTTTCAAAACACTTCCGGATAACAATTTACTTTAAGATACTATAATGTATTGAGATGTATTAAGATACTATGATGTATTGAGAATAATATTTAAAGAGACTGCCAAAACAGTCTGCCTAAATGAATACTGTCAATTTTGAGAAAGCAAACAAATATTTTAATGCACTCTGGATTAATCTATGAAAGGTCAACAGTCTAAAGTTAAGAAATATATAATACTATCCCTTTTGACCATGTAAGTTTTACTACTTCTTTAGCTCTGGTTTCACAGCAGATATCATTTGTTACTAAATAAATAAATATCCCTACATATATCTACACACATACTTAGATAGACAGATAGATATAAACACTCACATAGAAGAAAGCTCTCTTTCCAATTTGTGCAGTGCTGCTGAATTCATTTGGTTGCAGATTTCATTTGATTGCAACAGTATTTTTTATTACTGTATATACAGAACACTGCAATAAGGATTTTGAGAACCCCTTCTTGTCTGTTTAAATAACTTCTATTGTGCTTTTCAGAAAGCGCTCTCCCTTACACACAGTCCTCAAAAAACAGAGTTCATAGAATATCGCAAGGATATTGGAAGGGACCCATCAGAATCATCAATACTAACTCCTAGCTCCACACAGCACCACCCACAAATCCAACCCTACGTCTAAGTGTCCAAACACTCCTTGAACTCCGTCAGCTCAGGGACATGACCATACTTGAAATACCACCTCTAGACATAACAGATTTCAATTACTAGGCTTTTGCAGTGAAAATTTCCTAGTATGTACAAGAATACATATCTGATGACAATAAACAGCAGGGAAAATCAAAAAAAAGAACAGACTTACTTAGTACATGCCACATGTGTAATGACATCTCTGTGCATGTAACTGCGTTCATACATTGAAGCACACGGTAGATTTTCAAGATAGACATGTTCAAATTCAAGGACTGAACAAAATAAAAGGAAAATTAGAAATGCCATTTTCATAAAATGTTCATAAAAGCCTCCATAAAGATTATTTTTGCTGTTGTTACCTTTGAATAGCTTATTGCTATTTTAGTAAAGAATACAGTAGGGGTTTCTGAAAACAGAATAAAAGTGCTTTCCATTTTGGCTCAGATTTCTTGATTCATGGTACATTGAAGCCATTCAAAGCCTCTTTTTATCCATGCTGATGCTCCCTTTTGAGCACCTATTACTTTGGCTTTCTGAATGTGTAGAAAGAATTTCAATATAATATTTAAGGCAATGCGAGAAAATATAAGACGAACTACACCTCCTTTTCTTCCAAAAGGAAAATGTATCCTTGTAAGAAATTCAGCTTGAAATGTGTTAGCTTGTAACTATTTCATTGCTTACACACCCATCTAAAATAATTTCATTTTCTGTACTTGTCATCTATTTCTACATCCTCTTAATATCTGTGCAATTGCATTTGTTACTAAGTTGGCACATCCTCCTGGAGACTGTGTAAGGGCATACAGAGAAAAGAGAGAGGTGACTGAGAACAGCCAGCATGGCTCCATGAAGGACAAACCTGCCTGACAAATTTACTGGCTTTCTGCATGTGGGTTACAGCATTTTTGAATAAGGGAAAAGCAACTGGGGGTATCAACCTTGTCTTGTACAAAGCATTTGACACTGCCTCACACAGCATCCTTGTATCTAAAATGGACAGACGTGGATCTAATGGATGGACTGCTCCGTTGATAAGGAATTCACTGGATAGTCACATTCAAAGAGTTGTGTCCAGGTGGAAACTATTGATGAGTGGCATTCCTGCAGGAGTTGCTGTTGGGACTAGTGCTCCCTAACACCTTTACTGGTGTTACATGGGCAGTAGGACTGAGCGTACCCTCAGCAAGTTTGTCAGCGACACCAACATGACCAGACAGTTGACACTTGCAGGGAAAGGATGCCATCCAATTCTTGGGAAAACTCAAAAGTGGACCTACGTGAACCTAAGGAGGTTCAGCAAGTCCAAGAGCAAGCTGTATCTCTTGGGTCTGGTCAATTGCACAGACATGGGCCGGATGAATGGGAGTAGCTCTAAGAAGGACCTGCAGGTGCTGGCTGATGAAAAGCTGGACATGAGCCAGCACTGTAGGCTTGCAGCCCAGAAGGCCAAGAGTGCCATGAGCTGCATCAATAGCGGGATGGTGACAGGGACAGGAAGGTGACTGTCCCCTTCTGCTTTGCCCTCATGAGGCCCCGCCACCTGTAGTACTGCGTTCAGGTCAGGGGCCCCCAGTACAAGTGGAGATGTTGGAGTGAGTCTAGAGGAGGGCCATGAAGACATCAGAGGGCTGGAGCACCAATTCTGTGAAGAAAGGCTGAGAGAACTGGGCTTGTTCAGTCTGGAGGAGAGAAAGCTCTGGGGAGACCTCATTGTGGCCTTCCAGTACTGTAATGGGGCCTAGAGGAAAAATGGAAAGGGATTCTTTACTGGGGAATGTGATGACAGAATAAGAGAGAATGGTTTTAAACTGAATGAGGATAGATTTAAGCTGGATGTGAGGGGGAAATGCTTTACTGCAAAGGGCAGTGAGGCAGTGGCACAGCTGCCCAAAGCTGTGGATGCCCCATTCCTGGAGGGGGTCAGGGCCGGCCTGGACGGGGCCCTGGGCAGCCTGAGCTGGTGGGGACCAGCCCTGCCCACGGCAGAGGGGTGGAATTGGGTGGGTTTTAAGATCCCTTCCAGTCGAAGCCACTCTGTGACGACCCTCGAAGCCACGGCAGTGGCGCAGAAGAGTTAACTCCTCCACTAAAGGCTTCAACAGCGCCGGTTCGGAGAAGCAGCGCCTGGCAGTCCGAGCGCGCATCGGACGCACGGCCCCTGCCCCGCATGCCACCGTCCCGCAGCTCCGCCCCATACAGCGGCCGTTACCTCTCCGCTTCTTCGTCTGGGCCGCCTCCCCCGGGAGCGGCCCGACCCAGCGCTCCCCATCCTCCTCGTCTTCTTCCTCGTTCTCCGCCGCCCCGCTCGCCCTCCTCTTACGCTCCGGCTCGGACGACGCCATGTTGCCCAACGTCACTTTCCCGCGACACTCCCCCCGCCTCGGTTCGCGCAACCCCACTGCCGGGCTCCCAAAAGCGGCGCCGCAGGGCGCAGCCAATGAGCGCGGAGCGCGCGCGGGAGCGAGAGGGCTGCGCTGAGGTGGCGGCGACGGGCGGTGGCGCCGCGGTAACGAACGGGCGGGCGGACGGCGGCGGTGGTGGTGGTCGTCTTAGGGACTGCGGTTCTTCGCGTCGGTCCCGGGGGAGGCCCTGGTTTCGCTGGCGAGATTCAGCCGCTGGAGGTGCGGCCTTTGGGCCCGGAGGGCCGCTGAGGAGGAACGGGCCCGACCCTACGACCGCCTGAGAGGGTTGAGCCCGCGCTCTCTATGCGAGGCGTCGCTCCCGCCGTCGTGCTGCCCTCCGGGGGGGTGGGGAGGGCTGCTTCCAGTCTGACCTTCGGACAGTTTAACATGTCTATGAGATGAAACAAATCGTAGCTTTTGAGTGACGAAGATAAGCGTGGCATTCTTCCTGCGTGTGCTTTTACCTAGTTGTGTGCATCTAAAACGATGCAAGGAGTTACGTATGGGGAGAGGCACGTTAGTGACGCGCTAACATAAGCGGTACCTGGCTTTCAGGTGTGGGGCACAAATGGAAACCTAATCTTACCCTGCGAGAAAAGGGAAAGCTGCCAGCTACAAGAAAAGACATCTGAATAAAATAGTGCTTTAATGCATATGCTTTACACGGTAATGATAAGGGACCACAAGTGAATCCAGCTTCTGGTATTGAGGTCTATAGTTTCTCCTTTAAATATGTTTGTCTTGTGGCTGTGTAAAATAGGTCATGAAAATGCTGAAGGTCAACAATATTTAAAACATTATAATAATAACTTTGTTTTGCTAGGTATTTAGAGATCTCTACTTCATGTCCCATTTTCACAGTGCCAGATTGTGTTATTGAGTGGAGATGTGGGAAGATAGGGCACTTTTTTCCACCCAGCCACCCCTTTCAGGTTTCCTTTCCGAAGGCTGCTTTATTTCCTTCTTTTTTTCTTTTTCTTTTTTTTTTTTTTAAGCCCCCAGGACCTCTTGACTCTGTTGCTGAGCCTTTTTGCAGTGATGAAAATAATCTACTGAGGCTTTTTTTTAATTTTTGTTTGTATCTTTGCCAGGTTTTGGTCCAAGGAAAAAAAAATACAACAGATCTCAGGACTGCTTCTTTATTAGTCTTCTGTGGGGGACTCTGCTGGAGGCATTTCTCAATTCTTGGTAAATTATGTGATCTAGTTCTCTTTTATGTTATGGAGACGTTCCAAGACTCTTAAGAAGATAATGATTTTCCTTTGCAAAAACCATGCTGTTAGATTTTATCAGACTATGGCAATCTTAGTGTTCTTAGTGTTCTGTTTTTAATTATGTGTGCAACAAATTTGCCAGGAAGGCTAAGCAGAGGTATTGGTACTTCTCTGTTAGAACAGTACCACTATTCGAAGAGAAGTGCTGATTATTCTGTTTTTTTCTTAGCCACTCTGCTATGGCTTACTTGACTGTTGGAAGTGGTAGTTGAATATTTCACTCATTTGTTCAACGTATTATTCTGTGACGCATCTTTTTTGTTTTGAAAAGGAATTCCTAAGATTTGCTTAGGAATTTATGCCTCATCGAGATGACAAAGATGATTATTTCTTCTCTAAAGACTTACCGCCTCTAGTACTGTTAGGAAGTTGCAGTTCACTGTTTTACCTTACCAGATTCTCCCTTTGAGTAACGTTTTGGCCCTCCTGGTTTTTCTCATACGTGCTGTTGACATTTATATTTCTCTCAATAGACTTAACTTTAAGATGACATTTTTAAAACATGTGTGTCTGCCTGTTTAGCCCAACAGTTTCTCAATGTTTTTAATTTGACTAGTTTGACCTATGACTTTTTTCTGCTGACCCTCCTGGTGCACTCTTTGTTTACTTGTCTACAAATCTTTCGGCTTCTTTTGTTGTGTCCGCAACATTTGAATTCAAAGTCTTTTTGATGAACAAGGGAAAATTGTTGTAAGGAGAAATAGCCTAGTATGTTTATTGGAAGGCAGCAGAGATAACTGCTGAAGAACTTTGTGGATATATGGAAAAAAACCATGGTTTTATGGACTGACACTTAACTCTCACGTTGTTTCTTTGTCAGGAAAGAAGTTGCCCGGATGAACCAAAGCTTTTTTGAAAACTTTGCACTTTCTGATTCAATTGAAAATGTTGCTAGTATCTTATTTCAAAATATTTCTACAGTGTTACGGTTAGCTGATGTTACCAAATGATTTGATCCTATCTGTAAGTATAGAGTAGTTAACTGAAACCTTTTTGGATTCAAAGGGATTGCTCCAATATGGGCTTGATCTAATACAGCAGGTGTGATTCAGTAACCTTTAGTTTTTGTTAATCTGCATGGTAACTATGCAATTTGCTTATTAACAGGCTGAAAAATTACCAGAAATCATGAATGACTCAGTTTGCCCTGTAGATGCCAAAGAAGAACTCTTGCGTGAATGTGAGAGTATTTGGAAGGAGATGGAAAAGGTAGGCAAATCATGAATATTAGGCTAGATTTGTTAACTTCAGTCAGAATTTCTTGCTCGTCTCCCTTTGCTGTATACTTACCACACCTCCTCTAAATAAATGACAAGAATAACAAAATGAAGACCTTTAGAAAGGCAGGCATGTGGGCAGGGATGAAGAGTGTCCTGCCTTTGTTTATCTTTGCTGATTTAGTTGCATCTTAAATAAAGTATAATGAGAGAATACATTAAAACTTGGTAAAAGTGAAATGATAGTTCCTTGCATTCTGGTAGTGCCAGTACACTGAAATGGAAATCCTCTTTTTTGCCTTATGCAAGACAGGAATCAGTTGCTATTCATAAGTACTTAGGGTCTTAAAAGAAGGACAGAATTGGAGGAGAAGAGAGATTCAGAAGGATGACGCTCTTAGCAAACATTGATGCAAGCTGACAGTTGCAACCTCAATCATAAAATGCATCTCTTGTCAGATGGTCCAATATGCTAATAGAAAAGCTTCAGAGCAAGTTATATTTATCGTTTTTAATTAGGCCAAACCTACTCAGAATAAACTCTTAACCATTGTGAGGGAATGTTATGCATTTTATAAAATTCTGTTGAGACTAATGAAAGCTCATGCTCTACGTAATAATTTGAGTGTTAATTGCTTACCTTCTATTCCGTGTGGTATTTATGCACCACTTATTTAGCTTTTTCTATATCGTAGGCTCAATGCATTAAAAGGATCAGAAATTTACATAAAAATATTTCACATCTTAAAGCAAAATAAAGTACATATAAACTGTGGTTTATAAGGTGTGCTGAATACCTTTTAAAAGATAATAGGATATTATAGCTCTGCATGTAAACCTAACACTTTTTTCTTATCACTTAGAATTTAGCACAGTAGAATTTACCACAGTGAACAAGCTGCATAAAATCCTCTGAAATATTGTAGCAAGTTACCAAATGAGCTACTGCTTAGCACGGTTTTGGGGGATCTGGATTTTCTTTGTGACTTTCAGATAAGAAAGGAAGATAAGAGTGTTATTACTTTTAATTTTAATTGTAAAATCTTTGAAATCTTGTATGCCAGGGCGTTACATTCTGGATACAGGCTTGTTTTTGCAAAAAAAAATCTAAAGAACTTATAATCATTGAATTAGCTTCTCTGTTGATATCATCTGTGATGTCTTGTTACATATACTGTGCAAGCAATAGTATATTTACTGGAGAAATTCTATATTGTGTTTAGTTCCAAAACAGAATAATGACTTCTTAATTCTGCTGCTTAGTAGTTTCCATTCTGCCCAGTCATGAACTGGAAATGAATTGCTGACTCATAGAAAACAAGAAAGAGTCTAGCAGGTGTCTTTCACTAAGGCCTTGGATTTCTGCAGTGGCCTGAATTTCTGTCTTGGTGTTAATCTCGTTGCAGTCAATGGGAACTGATATGCTGCACAATTAAAAAGTAAGCATGTTCCTCAACTGTGTAGTATATTGACCTGCTACATGAGTTGAAACAAAAATAATGTGGTTCCTTTACTTGTAAAGTTAGAATAGTAGCACTGGGTCTGTTAACTTCACAGCAGATTCCCTATTCAGCCTTGTTGTCCCCATGACTGTCTTGTTTTCATAGTCTTTCATGTTCTTATCTGTTGGGTATTTTTCTCTGTGCTAATGTTTTCCTTGTAACTTGCTATTTCTCTCAAATTACACATCTTTTGTTAGCTGGTGCTTTTTTACTTTTTGATTAATTGAATTTTTACTTTTTTTTTCTGCAGCACAATTTCAAAATAGTTCTTTGTTTGCTGTTCTGGGTCAGATTCTGAGGGACACCGTAGAAGCCAACTCAAAACTTTTCTTTCCTTATAATAAAGTTATTGCTGCAATGTTAAAACATCATAATTCTTTTCTCCAAAAGGTAGGAATGAGTAAACATTGTCTTTTGCTTTCTACCCAGTGTCAGAGCAAGCTAACACTTCTAGCAGCAGAACCAGTGCCAGAATCAGATGCCAAGGTAAGGCAGTATTTTTTTTATTCTCCACAAAATATTCCCTGTAAACAGAATATTTCCTCCCGAAAGAAGAAAACTAAGTTATCTTAGCTCACTCTCTGAAATTGTTGGCTTTACTCTTACAAACTTTGAGACTTACTTTGAAGTATGTCAATATCCAGCAAATACTGAACAGTTGCACTTATGCAGCTTCTTGCATAAATGCAAAAAGAGAAGAGGTTAAGTGCAGTCCTGCCATGTAACCTGATAAAGAACTAACACAGGCAGCAGAATGGTGGGATGTGTAACTTCAGCAGCTGTTTGGACTCAGTGTCTTTTTATCTTTTTTTTTAAATAAAATAATTTATTTTTATATTTAGCCCTTTAGTTTTACTCTGGAAGTTTGTGTTTGGAAAGTAGAGTTGTTCCCTTGTTAGTGGATATCAATGGGAAACTGACATGCTTGAATTGGGAATTACCTGAGCAATGCGAAGTATATGAATACGTGCCCCTGGAATTTTGGGGAATATGCAGAGAGGCAGTGTTGGCTCGCTGTTTAGTTGCTTGTTGATTCTAAACAGGAACTTTTGAAATTGAATTTATATGGGGACCCTCTATTTAGAAAGTATATTGGTTGAGTGGATGAAATACACAGATGTTATAAATCTCCATCCAACTTGACTTCAGTAGGTATACTCGGGTGGCTAATTCAGTATATTGGAATGATAAACAGAGCACTTTTTTCAGGGATTTCTTTGTCAAACACGTTGAAATACTGTATTGCTAGTTAATTACTAATTTTAGGTTCTTGCTACTAGTAAACTGTATTCTAAACTAGAATAAATAAAATGCAGAGAACTCTATTTATGTGCACAAAGCTCAGGTTTTTCATTCCTGTACAAGTCAGCACACTTTAAAAGGTACTTCATTTCTTTTAATACAGGTTTCCTTGTTACTGACACGAATGCAGGCTTTAAGAGCAGAGTATCATCAGTGGCAAAAAAGAAATCCTGAATGTAAGTAGCTGCTTACCTGTAAGACATACTCATGTAAAGTTCTGCAACATTCTTCATCTGAGCATCTTAGGCTGCGTATGTGTTGACTGTCTTACTGCATTATCGTAATATAACTAGTTAAAAGTCAAATAAAAAGCTTCCCACCGTAATATTTGTTTAGTTTCTAGCAGTTACTCTATTTTCTTTTAGTATTTCAGTTTCTCTCAAAGTGATTCTTACTATGACTTGAACTTATAACTCTGGAAAAGAATGCATAATTCCTATAGTCATCAATTGGTTAAATGGAAAATAATTGTTAGCAAATTTCCTAGAATGTTTCACCCTGAATCAGAAATGTGAATTATTCTGTCACCCTCTTTCATGTTTCTCCTCTCTGTGATTGTTTCTTCTGCATTTCTTTTCTCTACTTCCTTTTTTGGACAGAATTACTTTGGCAATTAATTCTTTCTTAATGCTGTCTTAAAACAGACTGATGTATTCTTTTTTCCATCTTTGCAAATATTGCTAATAAACTAATAGTAACTTACCTAGACATGTTTTTAACTGCAGTTCCTTTTTTTCTTTAATTAATGCTTTTGTATTATGCTGTACTAGCTGAAACTTCAAAATATACCTTTAGTGGTAACCCCCAGCATCTGTCTGGGGGATTTCAGGCTAAGAAAACTACTAAAAACTTCAATTTATTGTAACAGTACAGGAATCTAGATTGCTTAATGAAAGCATAAACCACTGAGGCAAGCTGTAGGTCTTCCATACTGTCTTCAGACACTGTGAAAATAAAACCATTCAGAATCTAAGTTTAAGTAAAATCCTCAGATGTGCTATTTTTAGAAAATCATAAACCAGCCTATCATTAGTATTCTGATGGCATCGATTTTTATGTCTCATGTCCAGTCCCTGTTAGTACCTTTCAACTTAGTAAATTTTGTTAGGTAATCTTTAAATGCACACATTAATTCAACTTTTTTGAATATTTTAATGCCAGAGTATTCTTGTTCTTCTTAAAGTTCTTGTTATTTTTGGAAACAGTATGCAAACAGCAAATTGTGGTTTCTGATACCTTATTTGGCTAAATTGGAATGCATTTTTAGATGAATATTATAGTCACTTTTCTAGCTTCTTTCAAAGCTCATGTACTTGCAGCATAGCATATGGTCAAGTAAAAGGAGCTGGAAAGATTAGAAATGTTTCTTATTTCATCAAAATGGATGCTGGTGTTCGCTGGAAGAAATTAGTAGTTCATGTGCTTTGTAAGCCTGTCTGTAGGAGAGGTCAGTCTCAAATGCTTCTTAGAAGTATGTAGACCAAAAGTATGACATTGAATAAAATTTAGGAGATGCTGGTTCTTGGCTGCTGCTCATGAATAAGCTGCTGACTGAAGGAAATAAATTGAAAACATTTGAAGTTTTTGTTTGGGTAGAATACCTGATGACGTTAGGTTTCTTTACTAAAATATGCCATTATTTTCAACTTTGGTCTATTTGTTTAAAAGTATATTCTTGAGGCATAACCTGTTTTATATTGGCTTGCTGGGTTTCATCACTCAACTGTTCATACTTATTCCCAGGTAAAAAGATCTGTCATTAAGAATCTTAATTTTGTATTGGTTAAATGGTTTATGCATTTTTATTATAAAACATATAATATCATTCTTCTGTTAAACCTTTGTGGGTTTTCTTTGGCAAGTTCTCTGATAGAAGGAAGGAGAATCTACTGCTAAGAATATGAATGGGGTTACAGTTGTGGGAAAGCTGAGGGCCTTCTATACTTATGTCTCCCATGGCTTCTTTCTACTTTCTGATTTAATGCTGATAAGCATCTAAGTTGCTTTCCCCAGGTGTGATGAGGGAGAGCATCAGAAAGGTAAAAAGGAGCATTGAGATGGTGTTAAGCGCTCATTTAAAGTAACTAAAGCATTGGTGTGTTATCACCGCTGTTTTCACCACAAATCCAAAACATAACATCATAGGACCCTCTACGAAGAAAGCCAAAGCTCACCAACCAAAATCGTGGCATACCTATTCTTTGCTTTGGAGGACAAATTAGTTAATTTGAATACACTGCCTGAATGAACTTAAACAGGAATAGCAGAAATACCTTTAAGTTCTCTGCCCGATTGAATTTAATTTTATTAAAGATATTCATGTTATTAAAGAGATCTCGCTCTTATAATAGCACAGACCGCTACTTCCAATAGATCTAAAGCATGAGCTTGATTTATGAGCGCTTTACTCTCATTTTGTTTTAAGATTTAGAGATAGTAATTTCCTAAGCAAAAGAAATTTCATCCTGACATGTAATGTGATGCATTTCGAGCTCATTAATCTTGTTGGTTTATTTATATCATTGGACAATTACTATTAAAGCAATAAGACTGCACATAAATTGTGCAGATTTGAAACAACTATAAAATTACTTTCTTGAAGTGTGCTTTGCAAAATTGATGAAATCAATTGTATTGCATTTAAGAGGTATTTCATGCTTTTGTAAAGGTAAAGCTTTTAATGAATTTTATTTAAGATTAGAAATTTGGTGTACAAGCTTGGGCAAAACGTAGTCTGATCATATTAACGCTTAAATGTTCTAGAGTAGCTTTACTTTCCCTGTTGATAGATTCATATGCTTTCTTTTTTTGAAGTCATACACTAACGCAGACATTTGAAATTAACATGGTAGAAATTAACATGATATTGTGAACTGACTCAAGTCCATTGATGGCTATTAAATACAACAATTCATTTCTTATTCAGAAAATGCATGAGCTGTAAATGACTGGGTTTTGCAGAAGCGTTCTAGGGAAACATTACCCCGTTCTTGAATAGAGTAACATTTTCCCTGAAGTGCTGCTGTTGCTGAGGGCTTTTGTTAGGAAGTTGACCTTATTGGTCATTTCATCTCCTTACATGTAGCTATTCTTGTAAACGCTAAGGATAGTGCTTTCCTTTGGAAGTTTTTTAAATGTGATATAATGGAGGGAAGGGATGCCATCTGAAAAGACCTGGACAAGCTTGCAAAGTTAACTATTATCCATGTGCAAGATACCACTCCTGGGTTGGGACAATTTGAGATGGAGACTGGGAGAAGAATCATAATCATAGAATTGCTCAGGTTGGAGAAGACGGTAAAGATCTTCGAGTCCAACCGCAACCTGACCATACTACCCTAACTCTAA
>PPHD01024649.1:959-12052 GCA_002909625.1 Bambusicola thoracicus
CCATGTTTAGGGCAGATCCTGTTTGACCAACCTAGTGGCCTTCTCTGATGGTGTCACTGCATCAGTGGACAAGGGAAGAGCCACTGATGTAATCTGTCTCGACTTCAGTATGACCTTTGACAAGGTACCCCACAACATCCTTCTCTACAAATTGCGAAGGTATGGATTTGATGGGTGGACTGTTTGATGGATGAAGAACTGCTGCAGGTCCGAGTCCAGAGAGTGGTAGTAATGGCTCAGTGTCTGGATGGAGATTGATGATGAGTGGTGTCCCCCAGGTGTCAGTGCTGGGCCCAGTGCTCTTTAATATCTTAATCAGTGACATCAGCAGTGGGTTTGAGTGGACCCTCAGCAAGTTTGTTGATGACGTCAAGCTGTAGAGTGCAGTTGACACATCAGAGGGACAGGAGGCCATTTAGAGGGACCTAGACAGGCTTAAGCAGCGGGCCCAGGTGAACCTCATGAAGTTCAACAAATCCAAGTGCAAGGTCTTGCACTTAGGTTGAGGGAACACCCATTGCCAATAAAAACTGGGGGATGAAAGGATTGAGAGCAGCCCTGCCAAAAAAGACATGGGGGTGCTGGTGGATGGCAGGCTAGATATGAGCCAGCAGTGTGCCATTGCAGCCCAGAAAGCCAACCATATCCTGGCTGCATCAGAAGATGCATGGCCAGCAGGGTGAATGAGGTGATCCTGCTGCTCTACTGAGCATTGGTGAGGCCTCACCTGGAGTACTGCGTCCAGATGTAGAGTCCACAGTATAGGAGTGGCATGGACTTGTTGGAGCGCATCCAGAGAAGGACCACAAAAATCATCCATGGAGTGGAACACCTCTCCTATGAGGACAGGCTGCGAGAGCTGGGGCTGTTCAGCCTGGAGAAGAGAATGCTGCAAGGTGACCTGATAGCGGCCTTTCAGTATTGAAAGGGAAGCTACAGGAAAGGAGGAGGCAGGCACTTTAGCAGGGTCTGTGGTGATAGAACAAGGGGAAATGTCTTCAAACTCAGGGAGGGTAGATTTAGGTTAGACGTAAGGAAAAAATCTTTTACAGTGAGGATGGTGAAGCACTGGAACTGGTTGCCTAGTGTGGTCGTTGATGCCCCATCCCTGGAGACTTCCAGAGTGAGGCTGAATAAGGCCCTGGGCAACCTGATCTAGTTATGGTGTCCCTGTTCCTTGCAAGGCAGTTGAGATGGCCCTCAGGTTACTTCCAACTCTAGGGATTGTATGATTCTCTGATTCTGTTCTATGCTGCCCTTTTAACACCAGCAGTTCCTCCAGGTCTCTCAAGTTTAACCACTACGGCCCTTGCAAGGAAACTGCAAAGCCCTTTTTACCCAAATGTTCACTTTCAGCAAACGTTTTAGAAGTTGTGTTGTGCAGGAAGTAGAACTCTGTCCCTTCTCCTGACTGATGGGATGTTTCTTGCCAGGTGCTCGCAGCCCTGTGTTCTGCCTTTCCAGCTGTCACTGCCTTCACTGGGGTTTGAATACAGAGCTACTCAGCAGCCACACGGGAGAAGACTGAGCATCTTTCTAGACAAACAATTTACTTGCAGTTTCGGTTTTGGAGTGTTTTGGCATGCAGTTGTAAATCTGGCTGCTCCAGCGCATTTTCATTTTCCTTCAGCTTGGGGTCACTGCAAACGTACATGGTGATGTGAGCTGCAGGATGTACTTCTCCTCAAGGGGCAAAGGAAAGGCTCCTTTCTACAGATGGACAGACTTTGTGCAGTGCTTCTGCACATATGGGGGAATGTTACAGAATTTCAATAGGGCCAGTTTAACTATGAACAGCAAGGCAGCTGAGATAGAGGGAAAAACAGCTTCCCGAATGAAATGGTGACCATGTCTGCCCTTATTTATTTATTGGCAATGCGTGTGCATAAGGATGATATTAGTGTGCTTTGCCAGGTACTGCTTCTCTAAATCACATCCCAATAAATGCTTTCCTGTGGATAGGGGGTGGTTTTTGGTGTTTTTTTTTCCTTTTTTTTCTGCAGTTGTAATGATGCTTGGGGCAGAGCCTCCTAGAAAACACAATGATCCTCTCACCAGTGAAGAAATGAGATGTCATGGAAATTATAACCATAGGTGGCAGCTACACTCAGTGAGAAATTTGGTGGTGGTAGATTGCCAGACTGCAGTAGGTCTGTCTTTCAAGTTGTGTTTGACCTGCTTATCGCTGCAAACAAAATGGTCCTTATAAATGGTTCTTGTTTGATACAAGGCTGTTGGAACGCGTACATACCAAGTATAAAAGAAAATGTAGCAAGTGTTTCTTAGAAATACTAAAGCATATAAATATCAAAACAGTCATCGCTGTTATGAGAACACTTGAAATTCCCAATCCAAAGTTGTGCTTTATTTTGTTTGTGATGAAAGGAGGGTCCAATGTCAGCTATTTAACTTTGCGTAGAATAAGTTTTCATTTTGGATTAATCTCTCTGGGAATGCATTTTTTAATTCACTCTAGCATCTGTGACTTGCATTAATATATGCAAAGCATTGTAACAGCCATACTCCTTCCAAAAGCAAATCTCTTCAAAATTAAATGCTCTGTTTTTCTAGAGGGAATTGCCTTTTGTTTGAAAAAATCCCTAAACATGAATCTTTTTTTTTTTTTTTGTTAACCCACATACTGAGAGCACAGTACTCTAGCTTTGACAGCAAAACACACAGAGCATTTAGAAATAGCAGTATAAAGGGCTTAGTTTTGCCTGTTACAAAACTGGAAAATTCCTTTACAATACATGCATATATGTTGGCTACACTGGAGTGTTTCCATGCAGTACTAAAAGTATATGTGGGTGTCTGTATATATATGCATATATGTACACAAACATATGCATACATAAACATACGTATTTTCAGCCCATTCTGTGTATGTGGCAGATCATGATATGATTTCATTTTGTGAATCAGCTTTTCAATCCTGGGGTCACTACTCAGCCCGTTGATTTAGGACACTTTGCTACTGACTTTACAGGGCGATCTGCTTAGTTACAGTCTGAATAGAAAACTAATGAAGTCTTCATATTTTCAATCTGAATTAATTCTGGGTGACTCTGATTTGTTTCTTAGGAGCATAGGGAACCTGGAAGGCCACAGTCTGTTTCTCCGCTGTTAATGTTCAGAAGTCTACTTGTCCAGCCTCCTGCTTGCTGTGAAACCCTTCCAGGTAATCTTCTTTGAGGTCAGCGTACAGTTGGGTTGCATCTTGCTGTGAATTCCTTGGTCACAAGGCGAGGAAGTAAAAAGTAGTAATTTGAAGATCTGGTAGAGACTGTGCCCCGCTTTGTTTCTTTAGTTTAGTTTTTATTTTTATTATTGTTATTATTTTTTTTTTCAGTCTTGAATCTGTGTTAACTGTATAGATATCTTTAAAATATCAGAAGAATGGCTGTTGGAAAGACAAAAAACTATTTAAGGCTGCATTGCTTTTCTCTACGTCTTTCTTGTTGCTCAGTTATTTTGTTTTCTGTGGCTCAAGGACTAAGATTCGTTGTACCATTTGACACATTTAGCTTCATAAAAGAGCCCCATGGCTTGTAATTAATAAGAGATGCTATAATCATAACCACTTTCTCATGGAACTGCACTATTTTTACTTGGTTATTGATATTCAGACTTGTTAACAATGCTGACACGTGTTTTACAACATTTTACAAACTTAGAATCTCGACCATGCAGGTTGAATAGGAAATGCACTTCCCATAGCCTGGATAACTGCTGTTTAGAAAAAAAAAAGAAGATTCCAAATGGTCTATTTCAGCCATGTCCCACCCATGGCCAGGCCCAGCCCACCGTGTGGCCTTCCCCTGCCCTGCGCCAACATGGCGGTGGCTCTGCTCCACAGAGCAGCCCAGCCCAGCCCAACAACAACCACACAGCGGTGTGCAGTCGGCACTGCCCAGGCTGACACTGGGACACAGGGAGGGCACAGGGCAGTGCTGACCCAGTTACGGGAAATAACTGTGTGCAGTTTGATACATGACATCGGTGTTTGACATTATGCACATTTGTGAACAACTGTTTTCAAAACTGAAGCACGGGAAGAGCAAAATTGCATCAAAAGTCTCTGATGAACACCCTGAGAGTTCACTGAGAATGTCAGTCGCTACTGTCGAACGAGGGTGAGGCATTAATGTCACAAAAGCAAAATACCCTACTAGTTTTATGTTTTTGTTGCTCTCTCGTTTTAATTTAAAAAAACAAAAAAAACAAAAAAAAACAAAAAAAAAACCTGAAAAATAAAAGAATTTTTGTAGCATATATGCATTAACTATATTACATGAGAGCTACCCCAAAAGTAATGCCTCCCATTTTATTATGTTGGCCTACAACATCAGAGGCAGATGTTGGCGGTATGGCGGTAGGGGTTGAACCTTCCCCAGTATCCCATTACATTTTGTTGCTATGTGACAGATGGCAGCAGAGGGGCAGTCTGACCAAACTGTGTCTGACATGGAAGTGCATATGAAACAGAAGTGTGTCATTGAATTCCTCCATGCACAAAAAACGGCACCCACTGACAATCCTTGACAGGTATTGAATATTTTCAGAGACCAAACAGCGGATGTGAGCACTGTGAGGTCGTGGGTGGTGCGTGTCAGCAATGATGACATTGACAGTGAGTCTCTTCCACTGCTGCAGACTTCTCCAGGCATGGCATGCTGGCTCTTGTTTATCACTGGTGAAAATGCATAGCTAATGGTGGTGACAATGCCAAAAAATAGTTGTTTGTAGCTGAGAATTTGCTTTATCAAACAGCATTATTGCTTGCTTTGTGTCTGTTTTAGTTTCCATCCACTGGTCCCCATGAAGGTTCAGCAAGCGTCAATAAATTCCAGTAGGCCAAGGAGAGAACAGGATGAAGACAGCAATCCCTAATTGGCCTTCTCATCCTCAGGGTGGAGAAACCCAGCACCAGGCCCCGAGGACCTCACAGGCCCTCCAATGCACCCCCTGCTGTCCCAGCCACTCAGAGAATGCCAGGCCCTCTCCTTCCCATCCTTCTTCGGGATCAGAACAGAAGAGATGCCACCCTCTCACACTCAGATGCAGAGGTTAGGGATGGGAAAGGACAGCTGATGGAACCCTTAAAACTCAACAGTTTTTAATGATTGCTTATTCCTTGGCTGCTTGTGGGATGTCAGTATGCTTTGCCCCTTCTCTGCTGCTGTCTGGCATCAGGATGGCTCTACCCTAGGCAGCTGCAGGATCTTTGAGAGCCCCCTTCTCCAACCCTCTTGTTACCTTCCTGCAACCATCTCACAGAATGGGCCCTTCTCTGCTGCTTTCTGGCACTAGGACAGCTCCACCTCAGGCAGCAGCATGTTGGTTGAGAGCCCTCTTTCCCAATCCTCTTGCTACCTTCCTGCAACCATCTCACAGAATGGGCCATGGGCCCCAACTCTGAACTGCCATGTTTTGTTCACCATGGGACACTCAGAATCCTGTTGCCATGGCCACCTTCTGTTTCAAGCCCTATAAATACAGGAACCCTGCATACAGAATGTCAGTTGCTGAGCTGAAGCAGCCAGTGACAGGTTGTCTCCAACTGAGATATATTAAGAAGTTTTTATTTCCTGGAGTGAGGATGAAGTATCCACCTTTCAAGAAGAGGCAGGTGATGGAAATGGACAATTACATCGAGCCCATGGAGGTGGACCCACCTGGCAATGATCAAGAGCCCACGGAGGTGGATCAACCTCTGGAGGACGACCTGATGGAAGTGGATCCACCTCCGCTGGAGCAGACCGATGACCACTCCGTCACTGTCAGGACAACTATGAAGAGATCGCACCCCAAAGATCATCACAGGGGTGCTGGGATCCACATGCCTCCCTCCAAACAGGTGTCTCAATGCAGGTGCTGATCCTCCCATCCCATAGGTTTATCATTACTGAGGAGAGCCCCAGCTCATGGCCATCATGTGGGTTTACATGGAGCCTCCATTTCCTGGTAATTCTTTTGATAGCCAAGGCTGTTATGAGCCCTTTCTTCCTTTCCTCCTCCCTCATCCCTCCTCAAGGGAAAGAAGGGGTGAGAAATGACAGAGGCAGCTGTTCCTGTGGAGAAGCAGGCTTTAGTTCAGACAGGAAGAGGTGCTGAACTTCAGCAGGAAGATCCAGTCCATATGCTCCACTTGGACTTTTTTTATTTTTTTCAAGATTAGACAACCAACAATTTAAAATAACAATTCAAAATAAATAATAATTTTTTAAAAACCCACAAAATAAACATTTTTTCTTCTATAAAAACAACAGTTGTCTCTCTTTGTTTTGGAAATTTAGAGTTTGCATGTAGGTTCCTGTGTCCACTCCTTGTTTCTCCCCAGCAGGAATGAACCCCACGGCAGGACACACTGCTCTCATTTCTGGCCTGAGGAACAACCACTGCACCGCACACACCACGGCTGTCCCCTGGTACAGGAAGTTGAGAACATGTTTCAAGATTGAAAAAAAATCAATTTCTTGCTATAGTTGTGACTCCATTCTGAATTGACATAAATACATTATCTGCAAACTTTCAACTGCAGTGCACAGAGTTGCAGTCAGGCATTCAACTCAACAATCTGATTATGTCTCTTTACCTGACCTTTGTATGCCCTCTCTGACCAGAGAGAAATATCCCTCCATTCACAGTAACACCTTATTCATGCCATTGCTATTTGGCAGTTCATACATTTGTGAACAACTGTTTTCAAGGATGAAGTAGAGGAGAGTAACATTTCATCAAATATCTCTGATGAACACCTTGAGAGCTCACTGAGAATGGCAGCCGGTGCCATCACACCAGGGTGAGGCATTAGTTTCACAAAAACAAAGTCAAAAATCCTAATAGTTTTATGTTTTTGATGCTCTCTCTTTTTATGTTTTAATAAACACATGTATATTAAAAAAGAAGTTCTGTTAGTTATATACATCAGCTATATTACACATTGTGTATGTGGCCCAAGACAATTCCTCTTCACTCAGTGCAGCCCAGGCAAGTCAAAAAGGTTGCCAAAATGCTAAACCATGTCCTTAAGCACCACATCAACACGTCTGTTGAATACCTCCAGGGAGCAGCAGTGTGCATATGGCGGCTCTGGTTTGGGTAAGAACAAGACTTTGTGGAAAAGACTTTATTATTTTTTAAATTCTATTTTATTCAAAATGAGTGTGGGGGGAGTGTGGCCTCTTGCAGAACTTCGGTGCATTCTGGCCACTGCATATACTCCCTCTTGGGATAATGGGGCCATCCAGAGGAGCGCTTTCTCATCCGTCCAGGAGCGGAGCAGCTGCAGCTGTAGCCGTGGGCACTGGCCCCTGCTGTCTCCTGCCTTGGTCCCACACAGGGCTGCTCTTGCTGTCCAGGGCTGAGTGTTCTGGGGAGCTCACAGAGCCCTGCTGAGGGAGAACCATGCCATATTTCTAAAACTGGAAGGTCCTGTTTCCAAAAAGGGTGATTTTTTCCCTTCCTAGCTCAACATGTGTAGGTACCAGCATAACAGAATTTGAAGAACACTAGAACAAAAGGGTAATGGTTTTCATGTCTTTCAGCTTCAAATTGTAGTTCTTGAAAAGAAACCAAAAATCAGAGCTTGGTATTATGGTAATTGGCTAATGACTAATGAAGGACAAATGGCTAGATAATTAGCATGATTTAAGACTGTAAGACTCTGGGTTTGATTTTAGGAACATCGTTCATTCCTGTGATTGTTTTCTGTTTGCTTGCTAACTCAGGTTATCTCTTAATGGTTTATTTTAATCTCTGTTTTGCCATCTTACCTACAGATCTCGTTTCATATAAACATGCACAGCAACTTTTTTCGATGGTTTATGGTAAATCTTCCCTTCCTCTTGTAACCGTCGCTGCTATGTTGGCTCATCAGCTCTCTGATGTGAAGTTTTGTGGTTTTAGATATTAATTTTTGTATCCTCTAATTTTTCTTGGACAGATAAATTGTTCAGTCTTTTCCTTAGGGGTGGCTGGAAAAGAAAGAGATTATGTTTGTATTAGAAATTGTGGCCAAGACAGCCACTGACATGGGAATGAAGATAGTATCTGTATCTGGAGTTTTGTCATCTCATTTTTAAGAAATGGGAAGTATGAGAGATCTTCAAGTGCCAGTGTCCTCTTAGGGTCTTATCTGTAATGGGCCTATGGCTGTGCAAATAACACTACTAAGTACAAAGTCCTTAAAGATAGGCAAGGGGGTGTGAGATAAGCAAAAAACAGAACAGCAGCAGTGCAGGGAAATGGAGATTGTTTCCTGATCAGTATTTTGAGGGATGTTTTTGTCTCCCAGATTTTAAGAGATCAGAAGATACTAAGCTTATGTAACCATGTAACCTTCAACGCATTTAGTTTTAGGGGCATTTTCTGTGACGAGATAATGCTGTGCTAACACTGAAATGTCAATGAACATGGGTATGTTCTTCATATGGCTCTTTGTTTAAAAATAGCCTGTGATTTTTCCTGTTCTGAAAACATGTCTTAAACTCTATTAAACCAAGCATCTTCTTGAGATGTCATTACAGGCTATTCAATCAATCAGCTTGAAAGATGTTTTCAACATAACTTTGGTCTAAGCTGTAGTTTTACACAACATGGGAACAGTGCAACATATCCATCAATAACTGCCTCCATTGCTTCATCTGGCAATGATTTGCATGCAAAAGGGCTCTGCTCATGGCACGCTTTTCTAATTCTTTTCCCATTGGAGGGTGTAAGAATAATTGAAAATGCTGCTGCAGTTAGAAGGTGTCTAAAATGATCACGCAAATCAATACTGTGCTTCCAGTTCATGGTGTTGGTTTTGTGCCACTCGTGTCATCATTTGCTCTTAATGAGGAGGCGAAGGTTTCAGTGGGAGTTTTGTCATTGGCTCTGGTCAGTTAAGCCAGTCAGGATTTCATCTGTGGGCAGTAAATATGCCTGTTTTTCATTCAGTATACAGGTTGCAGAGCAGAGAAGATTACTTTTTTCCTTAAATGTCCTACCTTCGGAAGATTTTCTCACTGTGCGTTTCTTGGTACTGATGTCCTTGGAAGTCAGGGGGAGTATTTGCTGCAACCAGAACAGCCACTAGAGGGAGGAGTGATCATGTTTTAACGCTGAAGGAGATGAACAGATCGCACTAGTAGCATCCAGGTGAGGCTGGGGCGCTGGGGAACAGAAAGGCTCCTGAGGATCCGAAGGCTCCTGCCTACACTGAGTGCCTCACTGCCCACTCAGTCAGCCTTTAGATATCCCACAGGAGTGCTCTCAGTGCTCTGGAAACACTCTGGATAGACAGTTTCGAAGAAAGGCTGAAAGACTGTGCTGAAGAGTACTTTGAGTGATAAAAGGAGCTTCAGCTGCTCTTCCAGATGACTGAGAGATAGACTATAATTACTTTTCTTGATGGAAAAAGAATTCTATATAAATATATTGTCCTTCTGGTCTTCAGAAGCAGAGTTTGAAAGCTGAACTTTAAAATTATGTTGGCAGTTGTGTAAATATATATGTGTAATTTTTTTCCTCCAGTGTTGAAAGAATTTGTAGACTGAAGAAAGGACATAGGCGTTACAGTGCCTGAGTTGGTACGCGTGTGCCCAGCCCTGGAGTAAAACAGGGTCCATTGTGCAGTGCCTAAACTCAGGGTAAGGAATAACCAAACAGGATCTGTAAAAGTGAGGACACTGAATAGGAACCACTCAGCAGAGACAGTCAGCCGGGTTGAGCTGGTGGCGTGGTGGATGAGTAGCTGTCACTGCGTTTCTTCTCTTTGCGCTTTGTCATAAGCCACATCGGCAGCAACTTTGAGAAGAGTTATTTTTGCATACCACATTTTATTTTACTCCTCCACTTCTTTCCTCTCCTTCCATCTTCTGGTAGTTGTGTGAAGTGTGAATCTTATAGACCCACAGCTATAACATCACTTTGGGTATATTCTGCTGTGTTTTTCTCTTTCTTTATAATACCAACCCTCTGGAATACAATTTTATTAGTATAATACTGAGCCTGAGTAAGAGCAATAAATTATTTCACAGGACAGACATTTATACATTTTTTGGCCGTTCTTCTAAGCTAGCAGTCAGAGGAACTGTGTAAGCAGTGATTTAGTAATGTGGAACAATCTCTTTAACCTGTTTAAATCATTACTTCAGCATCTTGTCTTCTGATACCCTTCAGAAGGAGACGGACACTTCAAAGAGGCTGGTCACTGCACAACACACACAGGAGTATTAGGAATAAACACGTAGCTGATATCTTAGAAAAACGTAGAAATTTGTTTTAGTAGTTGGTTGGTTTTATAACGCAGGAAATGATCAAATCTTCAAAAGCCTTCAGATCGAACTGAAATGAGCTGCTAAGAATTTGAACCATTTCCTTAGAATATTCTGTCATTTCTCCTTTTAAGTTAGCTATCCCATTCTTCCTTGTCTTTTTTTTATTTGATGCCTTGCTGTGAATCCTTTTTCATAATCCGTTCAAAAGCCAAAAGCTTCACTTCCCTTTTTTCCTCACTTCTGTCAGGGCTGAATATGGACCAGCCAGAGGGTTTGCATAGCACTGCAAAATTATGCAAAAGGCCAAGATGGCAGGGACCTCTGGAGACTTCATGGTACAAACTCTTGCTGTGTGCAGTGCCTTAAATTGTGTTTTTCAGGGCCCTGGTAGGTCTTGTTATTTCCAGTCAGAGAGATCACAGAATCGCAGAATCACAGAATGGCCTGGGTTGGAATGGACCTCAAGGATCATGAATCTCCCCATCCTGTTTTTGGTTTTTTTTTGCCTGTACCGTTCTTTTCTTTATCTGGATGGACTTTGGAAGCCATTTGCACCCATTGCTGCTTTCTGTCACCTCGCATCTTTGTGGAGGGAGTTCCTACATCTCTGCTATAGTTGTGTTTCAGGATTTGAGCCGTCTCTTCTCTAGGCTGCAAAAATCTAGTTCTTTTGACCTTTCTTCATCTGTGGAGTTCTCCAAACCTCCCATAAGGGAGGACGTTAGGAAATACTACTTCTCTGAAAGGGTGGTCAGGCACTGGAATGGGCTGCCCAGAGAGGTGGTGGAGTCACCAACCCTGGAGGTGTTCAAGGAATGTTTGGATGTT
>PPHD01024650.1:0-12052 GCA_002909625.1 Bambusicola thoracicus
TTTTCTTTTTTTTTTTTTCTTAAAAACGGAGTGTTCATATTTTAGATGCATTTTGCTTTTCTTTGCTTTTGTTACTATCTTTTATATATATCTAAGACACAAATGAGAATTCTGGGATACCAGGCTTGGAAAGAGTGTGCTTTTTAAAAAATTCACAAAGGAAAATGTCTTACCAGAATCTACGTGCATTGGACTTTTTTGGTCATGTTTCAGTTTCAAAATGTCTCTCAATCCAAACTGGACTCTGGGCAGAAGGTGCAACAGCCCCTGATTCACATATTTGATTTCCATCATAAAGCTTAATGAGTATTGGGGTGTTACTTTCAAAGGGAATAGGTCACATCAAGGAATCATACTTGGCTTCTGGAGGGTGGAAGAGCTCTTAAATCCTGCTGCATAGGAGCAGTCAGAAACAACTCCTTGAGGTATTAAATAAAGTACAACATTATACATAACCAGGAAAAAAAAGAAAAAAAAAAAAACACATTTTAACACTTGAGTTCCTTCTAGCCTCATGGATTCCAGATAACAATTATGTGAGAATTTGGACACAAAAACTGAACTAGCCATTTTCAGATTTGCTCACTAAAACCCACATTATCGTGTGCCATTCCAGAAGCAATTATGGATCATTAGTTTAAATAGGGAAAAATTAGTTGGCACTGTGAACAAATAGCATCACCTACACAAAAGGCTTTAGGAACCTGGAAAGCACTCTTTTTTTCCATCTGTGTTGAAGTACAAGCCTGGTCCCCTACTGAAATTAATTCTAGTTTTGCAGTTTACTTCAATAGATCTAAGATGTTTTGCTTACTTCCTATGCTTTGCATGTGCACCTTTTCTTCATATGCACTTGAATAACAGACACCTTTTTCTCAGACTGCCCTTATCCTTCCCGATCAGCCTATAATTATCCTCATCTAGAATCATTCCATTGTATATGAGCTGATTGTTATGATTGACATCTAGCCTAAATCAAATAATCAGGATTGCATTTGCTAGACTGTGCTTTGGAATGAATAAAGAAAGTATTACATTTTCCCTACATAGTTTAGCATACACTAAAATTTCCCCTAAACTAAATAAAAAATAAAAATAAAAATCAGAGTGGCCTTGGACCCAAGAGGTTAAATAAGAATATGAATGATCTTGAGTGAGTTGCCAACAACTTCTTCTGGAATGAGCGTACGACAGCAGAGCAGTACTGTTAAAGAATGGCTGAAGCACAGGGCATTCCAAGTCTTAGACCATTATTTTTTCTGGCATAATGAATCACTGATAATGCAAACAAATTCTATCTGGCATGTTAATGATGTATCAAGAAATCAAATAATGTAACCATGAAAGAGCAGCATTAATCTGTAGAATGCCAGGTGTGAATTATAGGAGAAATTTCAGGATGAACTATACAAGCGTGCTTTGTGTAGAGTATTAAGCCACAAAAAGTTCAAGTTTTTAAAAAATATATCCGTGGGCTACTGCCATTTACATCCTACTCAACCTGGGAATTAGATCTCAATGATGTATGGTAGCTATTAAATTGTGGATAGAAGGGCTATGCTCTTATCCCTGCAGAGCCACTAATTGAGTTGTTCGTATATTAATGGATAAATGTTGAATATAGCTACAGAGACTAAAAAAGATCTATAGTTCTCTATATGTTGGGATAAGCACAAACTCAGAGCAAATTTAACATTCATTCATCCTCTTACGATTCCCATCTTCCAGTAACATTTCAACTACTTTACTAAATAATGACAAATGCTTGAAGCTAAGATGTCTGGAGAATGAAATTATTTTTTCAAATTCTTCCAAAGAATCACCTTAAAGGTTGCTGTCAAAAGCAACAGGATTGAATTATGCTACATGCTGAGGGAAAAGGAGGAGGGATGCATGGAAGAGAAATATGTGATACATTCCAAATCTGCTTTTTTTAATGTTAGGTAGATTAAGTTTGATAGTTTGCAGCAGGCTGTTTTGTGTTTTGACAGTGCATCCATATTTGTAATAATTATTTTAATTATCTGTGCAGCCTCACTTTGCTGTTACATATAAAATTATTCTATCTGTAATTTTTTTAGGAACCAGAGTTGAAATTTGATTTTATAGAACTATAAAATATACTCTGTGGTAGTAACCCTCAAGAGGTTATCTAATTCAACTACCTGCTGTAATCAAGACTGTCCTTGGCTTGCTAAGAGCTTTGATCAGGAAAGTTTACACCAGAGACTGAGATTCCACAGCCTCCTTGGGAAACTGAAGTGTAGATGACTATAATTTCAGTTCTGCAAGCATAGTGAGTCTAAGTCCTGTATTCTTACTGCATTTCAGTCAAGAAGTATAAAATATGTAATATTTATTTTAAATACAAATACAAAAAAATATGATGAGAATATTCCTTTATGTTATATTTGAAGTACGTAGTCCTTGTGCGTATACATAGATTGATCTTAGATACTTTGCAGATGTCACTTTTCTTAGACAATTTTAAATCACAGACAAAGTTCAACCGTATCTTTTAGCCCTGGGATGATCCCACATATGTTAATTAACCCCACTCCTGCTCTAATGCCTAGTGATGAACAAATCTATAAAGGCTTCTGAGACTAAAAATGTTGATAATGCTAGAACATCTTAACCCCGGTCCTTTGAAATGAAGAAAACTCTGACCCATATGCAACATTTCTGTCTGGCTTTAGCCAGTGATGGAATGATTGTGTGCTTATTCAAAATACTGTCACTTTCTTTAATCACATTCCAAAAAATTAGAAAAAGATACAAATTTGTGAACTTTCAGTGCCAGTTACAAAATACTTCATCTGCATATTCAGAAAGTGTACAAAAGCTCTATGTCAGTGAAAGGGATTGGAAAATCTAAAAGGAAACTACCAGTAGAAATGACTTCTGGAGACATAGCAGTAAATTCTCTGGTTGTCATTCTCAGTGGGATGAAGTCAAAACTAGAGACACAATCTCATTACACCTTTCCAGTACTACCATTTGTAGTCTCACGGCTACAGATAATGATCCAGTACTAAGTATATGTGTGTACAGGAGTTTAAATTTCCAGATGTCCAGAAAACAAAGCTTTGCTATTCACGCGTAGTGACAAGTAAATCTAGGACACATTAAACTACCCTGTGTGCAACAGTACGGCCCTCTATCTTATGAACAGATCATGTTGGATCTACCAAAACTCAGATATCTGCTATTACTCACAGACAGTCTAGCCTTCCATTTGTAAGTCTGTGAAGCAGACCACCTGTTTAGAGCGATTGAGAAGGGTTGCACAAGTTGATTCTGCCACTTCCCAGTTTTCAAAACAGTTCTTTCAAAATGGTTTGAAATTAGCCTCTCTGCATGGAAATGACAGGGGAACACTCTCAACACAAGAGAACAAGAGGAGCTATGCTGCTCGTTCCACATAACAGAAATTAAATAAATAACATACTTCTATAGTGGCCAAACCTCTCTCTAGTTGTCCTCTTTCTACTTTTCTCAGCAAATTCAACATTTACCAGAGGCCTGTTTCTGTTAAAGCTGTAAGCATACTTTGAAAGAAATTATTTATGCTCAAATTAAGCGATTTTACTTTTTCCTCCTTGAAAGCCACTATTTTTCTCAAATTCACTTAAATGTTACATTTAAAAAAAAAAGTAGTTTTTTTAATTATTATTATTTTTAATTTCTGTCTCTTTATCTGTCCAGCTTCTTGGAATATCTGTACTACCTGAATCTCAACCTACAGATAAGATAAGAAAACTGTATTTATGCAGAAAAAAATCCCTAAAACATAGGTTATTTTTATCAATACGGGATTCATGAGATTCTCATTTAATCCCTTTTCTACCACAGAAACTGTCAAAAGAGTACCAATCCGTGGAGACTGTTGGAACTGTGAGATAGAAAATTATCTTTTTTTTGGACTGTTATGAGAACTGGGACAAAATGTGGCTAATGGTATGCTGGGCTACTCTGGGAGGAGTGTTGCCAGTGGATCAAGGAAGATGATTCTTCCCCTTAATCAGCACTGGCGAGGCCTCACCTGGAGAACTGGGTCCAGTTTTGGACTTCACAGAGTGATGGATACAGAGACACTGTAGAGAATCCAGCAAAGGGCCATGAAGATAACTGAGGGACTTTCCTACCTTTTCCTCGTTTCCTAGAGTCTCCTACTAACATAGGAGGTTCTGTCTGAACATGAGGAAGAACTTCTGAACACTGAGTGTGACCAGGGGTAGACTGCCCAGAGGGAGTGTGGAATCTCTCCTTGGAGATATTCAAAATCTGTCTGGATATAGTTCTCAGTAACCTATATGATGTGTTTCTGCTTGAATAAAGGCATTGGAACAGGGGAACAAAGTCAATTCCAACCTCAATCATTTTGTGATTCTGTGACATATAAAAATATAGGGAGACTTCTAAGAGATTTCCACTAATAATCTGAAGGTTTGAAAGCTTGGAACATTCCCTATGATTCATAAATTCCATTGAAATTTTACTCTTTTATCTCTTTTCAAATGTGAAAGCTGTTTTAGTCCGTGCTATTCTACTTTTAGATATTTATAATATGATTGTTGTTCTTTTTGTAGACCAATGCAGATCTGCAGAATTATGAGCATTCACTGAAATTGAGAAGAAAAAAATAAATCTAACCAAAGCAAAAAACATTCAGGATACAGTGCAGTATACTTAGTTAAAATCTGCAGGATGAAGTACCACCAATGAACTCATTTGTGAAAGGCATTTTGGTAAAATCCAAATAACCTAGCCTTTCTAAATGTTTGATGCACAGATAATGGAGCTTTCAAACCCAGAATGAGAGCCTTCTGCAGAACTCATTTGTATCTGTAACATTTTAATGTTTTGAAGACAAACATTCCATGTGAGGAAATTCAGACTCCTATCTGATGGAAAAATTAAAAGATTTTTGCTGGTACATTTTGGTCCCCTTTACTAGTAGATCGCATTCTAAATCATGTTGCTTTGCTAATCCATGAGGAGAATCAGACTTTTTCCTTAGGTCAAGCCTCAAGAACAATCAGTATTGTCCTAGTTCTTTTTACCTTCTTCATGCACTTCTGCTTTAACTGTTTTGATTTCATCCTTCAGAGCTAGCTGGTCATTGAGGATACATAACACAGAATAAAGGAGGAGTGGTTTAAGTTGTCATTTTTGTAAGTTCTTGTAGATAAGCAGCCTTGAGATATCATCAGAACTAATAAAGTCAGCAACATATTTTTAAAAAGACCCTGAAATTGCTTCTGTATTCAGCCAGATAGGAGTGAAATAATTGCAGGAGTTTTACTACTGAATCTATTAAAACCAAATGCTAGCCGAAGGGACAAATTGATACACATATATAGGTCATGGTAATTTCTAAAGGAAATTCTTTGTAAAGAACAGAAAAGCATGATGGGTAACACTGCAAATTACCATGTCAGTAACACTAATTAAATTTAGCTGAACTTACAGTGCAAGATAGTGACTGAAGGAAAAAAAAATACTTAATTCATCTTTTATAACATATCTTACAGTTCTCCTTTTCCTTGAATTAATTATTAGAGTGCTTGAGATGCCTTCCATGCTAATAGAAAATCAGAACTGACTAAAACCATTGGATTAGAGCCTTTCAAACAAAATACCAAATGCAACAGAGTCTCTTTAGTTGTACAATCTCTAGAGCTAGATAAGATCCTCATAAATACTATGTCCAGAGAAAAAGGCAAGGCTGTATCTGGAACTTAACGGAATTATTGCTAATTTTTAACTTTTGTAAAATGACTTTAAGCATCTTAAATACAGTTTAAGGCTTATTGAAACCAAGAGAACTATAAAATGCTTTTGGTTGGCTTGGCTGCGGGATGTTTGCTTCAGCATGCATGGGCTTTGTGTCTCATTAACACAAGTAAAGGGTAGACAGTGAGGCTTTATCAAGAAAACAAAAAATTAGGGAGGGTGGATTTTTTTTCATATTCCTCTTCTGAATGAGATCAACCTCCTCTCATGTTTGATGGTTGTCTATCTGCAGTGTTGTCAAGATGCCTTCTTGTATGTCCTGTGGGATTCTGCTTAGCCAATGAATTCTTCTAACATTCGTGTTATTAGGTATAGAGTTGTTGTTGTTTTTTTTTTTATTTTTTTTCCTAAAATATAGGCCTCTCATTTATCTTAGAATTTTTTCACTGCCCTGTACCTTGCCTTAGTTTGGCATCAGTGGTCTACTGTTATTCTGCATTTTTTTCTGTCCCCATTCATTTTTCTTTTCAGGTAGTGACCATGAAGTCTCCATTTAGACGGAGATTACCTTCTGGGAAACAAGTCAATTTTTTAGCCCACGTAGAGTAATGCCAATTTTAGGTCATGCTGAGTCAGCCCTACCTAGGTGCAGTGTGCATCACTTGCACCTCGTGCAGAAATGTGGACTGTCTGAAGCAGACAATGGATATTCTTGAAGTTGCTTCCCAGACTGCATTTGTGTATATACCAGTATGCAGGGGAATCTGATATATCTTCACATATCATCCTTATAAAGAGATCACCATGGACTTCTCACATGACCCACAAGTATCATTATGCTAAACTGAATATACTCATCTTTTAGAAATGAATCCAACAATCCAGAAACAGAATTGGTAGTCTGTCCTTTATTCAGAAGGGGAACAGTGGGAAGAAAGGAAAAATGTAATATACTTTGAGCTTACATTTACAAAACAAAAATACAATTCTAACAGAATGCATACATTTCTGAAAATCGACTAAACTTTTGCAGACTCAAATAAGCTTGAATTAGACATGGTAAATTTAATACAGACGTGAGAATTTCATTTCATCACTATCACTAGTGCTTACAAATGGCACTCTTGTTGCTAATGCTTTATGATAAAAAGGCAAAACAGAAAAAAAAAGTTATGAAAGGTTTTAAAAGTGTAAAACAGACAGAAGCGCCTCAGATGCAGACTCAGGAATAATCATTAGAAAACTAAAGCTTCATTTAATGTAAAGGCATCTGTTTTCATTCCACTCAGAAAAAGTGATTTTTTAAATTTCTTCAGTAAAGGGAAGTGATTGTTGGGGTGGGGAAGTGGGGGGGAAAGAAAGGTTAGATCAAAGCAGCAGCATCTGAAAACTCATCACACCGAAAACACTGAAAGCAAGCAAAACACTATCGTAGAGCCAAGAGTAAAAAAAAAGATTAAGAATGATGAATGCATCACTACAGGATATTCCAGAGAAATATCAAAATTCAAATTCCTGCTATGCAAGATCCAAGGGAGACATTTAGTCTGTAACTTCTCCGGCAATATTCTTCATCTAGGTTAAAGAAAGTTACTCAGTAGAAACAGTTTTACTTATCAAGGCCTTGCATTCACTTGTTCAAACTGTATTTCACTCTACAGTAAAGTGTTTAAGACTGTTGCCTCAGGATCTAAGAAACTAATTATTAGTCTACAATTCAAGTCAGGTTATACAGACACCTAAACTTGTGGTAATAGTATTGGTTGGTAGCAGTAATGGTAATGGAATTGACCTCAAGGTAGGTCACCTCTCACAATAGAGAAAGCAATTCAGCGTCACATCTGAGGTCCTTTTATGATTGTTTTTTATAGCAGTTTTCTGCTTTTTCAATATTTCAGTTTCAAGGAATCAGCATTCTTATATGAAAAAATATATATATCATATAAAATATTTTCTAATGATCCCTATTTTAATGTATTTCAAGTTGTTGGAAATCAAAGCAAAATACAACTCTGGGAGATTGCATAAAAAGAAGAAAAGAATCTAGTGACATTTTTGATAAAGAATAGATATCAATTCCTGCCTACGTACCAGTACCTGTACTCCCTCCCTGGGGAAATAAATTCTAATACCTGCACAGTGGTGAAGGTATTGTTCAACACATTTGTGTTAGTCATTCATTGACCAGATAATATTGAAGCACTGTTTCATAGTGCTTGAACATGTTGGATCTAAATTAGCAAGAGACTCTACATAAATAGTGGATGACTTGGACAGGAAGCCTGTTGCAATTTGCTGGAAAACTGCCACATCTTCTGCGGTGGAAATGAGATGTGTAAGGTGGCAATGAACTGGAAAACACACAGGGTAATTAAAGGAAGCTCAATCAGTTGGGAAGGTGAGTGGATTCAATAGCATAGACTTTTTACAGGATTTTTGTGTGTGTGTGTGCTTGTGGAGAAACTATTCTGGATAAACAAGTTGAAGCGATCCCTTGCCAGAGGGATGTCCACAACTGACACATGAACTTCAGTTTTTAGTGTGTTTACCTCAACTAACAGTCCCTAGACTCAGTCACAGACAGTTTCCTTTTATTTATGCCTACCTTTACAGTTCCTGTCGAGTTCTGATGTTGTTTTGGAAGAAACTTTGTCACTTTTGATTTTCAGAGAGAAAAATATACATCATTCATGAATTTAAATTATTCCACATTACAGAAAAGCTTTTTAGTGAATATGGCCATGGTCTCTTTCTTTGCCTTACTCAGGGCTTCTTTACTCCATCAGTCTATGTAAACTAGGGCACAGGGCACACCAGCCAACACTCTCTTACTGTACCTTCCTCAGACATGAGAAATTGGTTCCCAGATTATTGAAATCTTGTGATCTGAGAAACAACAGATTTGACAGCTTCTCCACTTAGCTCACAGCTCCCTTGTGTAAGGAGACATAGATATTTGTTGTGCCTGCTAAGTGTCTTAGAGTAGTTAAGTAGTTAAGCCAGTAGTCTGAGAATATGAACTTGTTTCAGAGAATCCAGTTGTGTTTACATGACAGTAATCTGGGACTGTGTGTTCAAAGGACATGCATTGTCTACATAGCCAAACAGCTGCTGTAGTATTAGAACTTGAAAGTATTTTGGAAGAAATGGCACATTTTGTGAATGCGTGTGATACCCAGCCCACGTAGCAGTTATCTTCATTAACTCTGAGATGCTCAAGATACTACTTCTCCAACAGGGACACCTTCTCAGGAAATTAGGTTACTCATCTTATTAAACAATAGGGAGCTCTGAAGTGCCCTACTTCAGCAATCCAGGTCACATTTCTTACTTTTTCTTTTTTGGAAATACTTATTTTTATTAAGGGATTTATTCATATCTTTCTGCCTTAGTACTGAAGAATGATTAGGTGTTCATATGCAGTCTGGTGTTACCTAATGCGTGTAACTCTGTGTAAGCCACTGTTGTTTGTAGGTTAAAAAGAAACAAAAACGAAAGACAAATGAAAGAAAAAGTGGGAAATGAATGTTTTTTTCTTATAATAGTCCTGTGAAACTCAATGAAATGAGTCACAGTTTTGTAATTTTCAACCTCTCCCTTGAGTGTAGTGTGGGAGCAGCAGACAGAAGCACTGCGCTGCTTGTAGGTGAAGGAGCCATTCTTCAGTTTCACCCCTAAGAGTGGTTGCTGCCTCAGTAAATGAAACAGACTATGACAAAATGAGGAACAGAAGGAGCGAGTCAGCTGCTATTGCATGTAATGTGAACTGTTTTCGGATTTAGCCCTGGTGGTGGCCTCTGGTAGATTGGTTCTATCTGAGACTGTGACCTGCAGTGTTCTAAGATAAATTATCAAATGTCAGAGTGCCTGGGTTAACAGTACAATACTTGGCCTTACTTTTGGAGTTGGGATTGATCCTTTAATCCCACCCTGAACCTACAGCAGTTCTATTCTCTCCTTTTTTTCTTTACTGAGAATTTCCAATGCCTTTATCGTTAGATAAGGTTGATGAGGTATAATGCAACTTCCTTTTTTTGTGTTTTGAGTCACCAATGAAGAAAAGTGACTGACTCATAGCTGTAAATCCCACAGCTCATAGCAACTTTCTGATGATATCAGAGATTTTTAAGCACCATTAAGAAAAGTGACTACCGCTCAGACATCTGTTTTATGTATGTGGTATTCTTCCAGTCCATTGCTGATACTTAGTACATTTGGTATCAGATACATGCAACATTTATTTTATGGTGATGTCATCAGTTGAAACATATGTCCTATTCTATATGTAACTGCCTTTTGAAATTGCCATTATGTTTCATACTTGGTGTGGATTTATAACCTTTAATATCATTTTATTACTCAGGACAGTATTAATTTATACAGTTCTTTGTTAGTATGTTGCCATTAATGTATGGAGTTGTGTTTTCATAAGTGCCTTGAAATTCATGTTTAATGGAATATCCAAGTCCCTAAATAAGAATTAACATGAATTTCTTTGCTTAAGAGTAGGTGGCTTTTTTTTTTTTTTTTTTTTCAATTTCATAGACATGTGAGTTACTTCTCTGGCTAAAAAGTTTGGTAATAATTACTAGACTCAGCAACAACAAAGTAGGATCTTGTTAAACTTGCTGACTGCCTTTAAAATTTTATTCAGTCCATATATAAAATTGCAAGAAAGTGAGCTTGTTATGTTAGGAGTCAGGCAGAATCTTCAGAGCTTTTCTTACTTTCAGCTGTTTTAAGTCCTGAAGTCTCCCTTATCTTCTCAGAATACTATTATAATTTAGGAAAATCAATGGGAAGGCTCAAACACAGAAAAATGCCCATACATTTTTTACTGCTAACTTACATTTTGCACAGTGCCAATGATTTGAAGTCCTGAGTTGAAGATCTGAGAACAGGGGGAAAAAGGAAAAAAAATCACTAAACTAATGTAGGTAGAACACATCTTTTTAAAGAGAAGAACAAAAAATATTAAGGTGAATGTCTTGCAATACAAAAATGTAAAGAAAAAACTGGAGTTCCTGAGAAGACATTTACATGGCATATTGTGAGATATTGCATAGATTTGAATTTCTACTCTCGCTGAGTATCACTTATACTGTGGAAAGTGAATCTTAAATGTACAAAAAAAAAAAAAAAAAATGCTCGTACTCTGATTTGGCTGCTCTGCACTATCTTTGTGAGGTAATTAATGACTGATGCTACTGAAGGTTAATGGACCAATTTGACACTTTTTTATGTAATTCATTTTGCATTTTGAAAAGAAAAAATGTTACCAGCTTTATGAGCTGCATCTGAATCACTTGTTACAACTCTTGTGCACAATTTTTTCATTTTCCACTTTCATACTGGATGAAAGCTAAGAGACAATTGCGATTTTGTTCTGTGCATTGCATAATAATTTAGTAGAAGTTGACATGAAAATTGGGAAGTGTGTGTAGAGAGGGAGTAAGAAGGGAGAGAGAAGAAGGGGAATTTGGAATGGAGAAAGGGAATAGAAATAATCCATTTTGCTGGGAAAGCAGATATTTCTTTATACTTCTGTACAGGAGAATAATTAATCATTCAAAACCAATAGACTCTGCTATTTCATTAATTTAGAAACATATAGCTGTACTGAAATTAATAGAAATTGGCTTGAATGAGTTTTCAGTGGTATCGCAAATAGCAGTAACTAAGAAGTGTGCAGTATGTGATTTGGGTATATTATTTGTAGGACTTTTTTTCCAGTTTCTTGACATTCCCATTTGAAAAGCAGCAATGTGAAACAGCAAATGAAGATTTGCTTTGACTATCGGCATAGAGAATACATGTGGGAAATGTGAAGAAGCTGAGGAGTATGCACGGAATGTGCTGTGCAATTCTCAAATGGCCCTGTGGAGACTGTTTATACTCGTGTGCATAGAAGCAGTTCTGATGTGTGCAAGGGTTGAATGGGGACTGGGAAATGGAAAGGGGACATTAAAGAAGTTTAGAGATATAAGACTGCTGTCTTCCATGTACTGTTTTTGCTCCTCCAGATTTTGCTGTTAATTAAATAATAGCACTTTTCAGTCAGATGAGTACTTAAAACTCTGAGTTTCTATTTTTTATTTTTGATTTATGGCTTGACAAGTCTAAACAATAATTGTTCCTTGTCCTTTGGATCCTGACTGCATCCACAGGTCAGTTGATGAGTGATGACTATGAGAGTAAGTTGGGTATGCTGACAGCTCTGGAAAGAACTATTGAGATTACTATTGCTGTCTCCTTGCTCTTGTGCTGCTGCTTGTTATACTCTTATATGTCATGGTGGCTTAGGAATGAAATT
>PPHD01024651.1:0-12052 GCA_002909625.1 Bambusicola thoracicus
GGTGCTCTGTGAAGAAAGGTGTGCCAGCAAGAATGCCATTTTACACGAAGTTCTTTTGGTTATAATAGATGTCTGTCTATTCAAAGCACGGTTTTACTGTAAAGAATAACAAATAGGTTCTCAGTGCCTCTGAAGGTGTTATGGTTATGCACAATTAGGAAGTCTGAAGACTCGGATGTCTCTGAAGTACTGGGGTGGCATAATGTGGAGAATATTGTATAGGCTACGTTCCTATGAGTTGCTGAACTTCATGTCTTTGACTTAGCACTGAACAGTGTATGTACTGCCCCAGAATTAGACAGCTCTTCAACTGATGGCTTTCCATCTCCTTTACCTTAAAGTTAAATATTTGTGTATATGCATGTGTGTGTGTGTATATATATATGTATAGATATATTTAAGTACCTACTACTCAATACTTTCATCCATATGTTCTTATTAATGGAGATGCAGTTCTTTATTCTGGAAGCTGGCAGTTGTTTTGTCTCTGCTGACAAAATGGGCGCAGGCAGTGTCAGGGCCATGTGCTGCTTTGCAATGCAGTGTAGCACACCCAAAGCAAGGTCAGGGCTCTCACTGCCTCACGTGGGCTGCATATTGCTTCTTTGTGGTATTGTGACTCCTGCTTTTTAACTCTGCAATGTATAATGTGCTCAGCTCATGCAGTATTTGTCTCACAAGAGGCACTTTTTAAGGTGGAGATGGAGCTGTCCAAGGTGTGTGCCTGAGCTATGGGACAGGCCTGAAGGTGAGTGGAGGTGGGTGAGTAGAGCTTGAAGAGTGGTTCTGGGTGGTTTTGCTGCTGCTGATGGAGCTTGGGATCGGTCACTGGAAGTGGCATCTGGATAGTCTTGTGAGGCCTCAAGAGAGGCTACAGCCAATGACTACATTTAAAACCTGCAGAGGAGCTCAGAAAACCTACCTGTGTTTAAGTAGTTCTTACTTTAGAAGTTCAGAACTGCAGCAAAGAAGAAATCTCTAATGCCTGTACACTGCTCCAAAGGTATGACAAGTAGCAGTTGCTCATAGCATGAAGCTGGTCCAGCCAAAGAGCCAGAATTGACTACAGCATGGGTGTATGTATACAAGCAGTAATGAAAACTCAGTAGTATCAGCAGATGCCTGGGATTGCATCTAGGTTGGACATGGAGTCAGTCTTCGGACCTGTGAGTATCCAGCTGGAATAGATCAATTAGCTCAATGCACTCACTCTGCCTACTTGCTGTGTATAGGTAAAGCCTGAATACCATGTAATTAGCCTTGAAACATGATGGCTTCAGAAAGAGTTAGGTTTACCCATTCCTCCCAGATCACACACACATCTGCTTCATTCTTCTAGTTTTGGTTTCATTTCTTGTTTTCATGTCTCTAAAGTATTTATTGTAAGAGTAACAAAAAAATCTGTAACAACAAAAGTTGTACAGTAAAATTAATCAAGCACAAATATGCATTAATGGCCTATTTTTAAAATGTTAATAACGGTCACGTTATATTCACAAATGTTATGTTTAGAACTGCTGATGAACAGAAGGGACTAGTTTACACTTCAAATACTTTCAAATTTCACTAATCAAATGGAGGAGAGTATAAAAATTCTAGTTCACTTTATGCAGCTATTTGTATCATAATTAAAATTTGAAAATTGCATTATTGTTTATCTAGTAAGGGAAAGCAGCTTGTACTACAACGTTTCACTGATAATTACATTCCTAAGTACTGGTCTGTATTTACTTCTCCTGCTGTTTCCTTCCTATATTCTACTTGCAGTGTGAAGACAGTGGCTATGAAAGCATATGGTAATTGAACTGATTGTAACCGGAGAGAGATTGGATTCCTAGAGAGTAAGAGGTGTGACCACTGGTAATAGAGCAGATGAAGAATAAACAACATGGAAAAGATTTCTTTGTGAAATTAAAGAAGGACCTAAATGACACAGTATTTGTTTTTATGTTTCTTTAATGCGCATCTCAGTTGGTTCATGCTAATATGGTAATTGTTTTAGAAATTAGTTTATGCATTAGTTTAGAAAATTGAAAAATAAATTTTGGGATGTATGTTGTGATGTTAGATTAATCTTTTGCCTTAAGTAACTGTACTTACAGGAACATTACTGAATACTGGGGGTTCTCAAAGCCTCTGCTGAGAAGACCACAAAAGTCTTAACTTTCCTATCACAGGAGGAAGCAGTGGGAAGTGTTGGCAGAGGATACTTAGTGGGAAGAACCAGGTACTGGGTAAAGACCTGGTGTTTTTCTTTGCAACTGGTTGAAAATGCGATACAGCGAGTGCTTTGGTTGGTTTGGTTGTTTCTTCCCTTTACTTTCAGGATATTGTGGAGAGCTTAGCAAGTTGGAGAACAGGGATTTTAGTTCAGGCAGCCCAGAGACTACAGCACTGAAGTAGAGGAGGGAGGAAGTGAGCTTTGCCATCTCTGCCACCATCACTTTAGTCACTAGCTGTAGGCAAGTCATATGGGACTTTCTGCTTAAGCTGGTAGTATTTTGATTTAGTCATGTCATGGGTGTCACCCATATTTCTTGTGTGTATTAATGCAGTTTGTTTTAGGCTATTTAACAGGTAATTAACTTCAGTATATCTTTCTACAACCTATTTAAATTCAGAGCTTGATACTGCTCTCTTAAGCAGAAAGTTCACAATTTCAGTACAGGTTTTTTGCTAATTTCTCTGTTCTGTAACTTTCCCAAATGATTGGATCACTTTTGGGGGTTGACAGCAAATATCAATGTCTTTTTAATGAATGAAAACACACTGAAATGGAGGGAAGGGCCTTTGGGTAAGTTGCTTCACTAGGACATGGTGTTATTTGGCTAGTTCCACAGTCTTTATTCATGTTATTCTATGACATCAATAGTCAACTCCCTTGTTTTGGGTGTATTACATGAGCAGTAAGGCTTGTCAGAAATTTGGAAGTCAGTGCAATTCTTTCAAATATTGCTCTTAAAAAAAAGCAATTGTTCTTCTGACCCAAATGCTGGAGGTTGTTAGACATGGTTGGTACCTTGACAGTAACATCATTATGGGAATAATAAAAATAGAGCTTGCAACAGTGCTGTTACCTGACATCAGAAATACAGGACTGGGTAAAAATACGGTCATATAAAGTGAGGTCCCAGTAGAGAACTGAATAGGAATTGTTGGTTATCAAAATGGCTGTGGTGACAGAATGATCAGGATTATAACACCTGTTGCTTGTGAAGACGCCTCAGTAAATCAGCTTGCCTTTGCTGCCACTGACGGCAAGGCTGGGCTAGATGCATATTTCATACCTAGGGAGTTGCTCTCTCCTGGCTCTGATGAAGCAATAAGCCATCACATGGGGCTGATGGTGGAGAGAGGAAGTAGTTCAGGTTTACTTCAATTTGGGTTCAGTATTTCACATTAGGAAGTGTAATAAGGTGGTGATATTCTGTATTATTTTACCTGTTTGTGTAGTGCTCTGCCTTCTTTGCTTTGGTAGCCCTGTTCAATTGTCTTCCAATTAGTTTTGTTTTCAGAAAAATAATTTACAAAATGTAATGTTTCCAGTTTTGAGTGGGAAGAGTTGTAACAAAAATAACTTTGGAAGCAGCCAACAACTAGAATTGGAGTTGATATAATTGATATAACTGAAGTACAGTATTTACTGGGAAAGCTCCCTTTTTTTTTTTTTCCCCAAAAGTCTGTTGTTTAAAACAAAACAAAGCATCTGAATGAAGATGTTTATGTAGATCCAGTTTTTATATTGTAATTTGACTGAACTCTTAAAGCAATATGGATTTTGTCTACCTTACCTTGTGCAGGTTTGGTGAAATCAACACCATTGAAACAGGCATGCTGGGAGTGTTACATTGGACCCCCCCAGTGGCAACCACAGTATGCAGATGGCATTGCTTCCTATCAAACTGAATGTAGAATTACCCTTCAGCAATTTTTGTTGTAGAAGAATAAGACCAAATAAATGTTTGCTGTGCTGAGCTGCTATGGTGCAGAACAAATATAATAAATGTGGATCTTTTTTTCTTTGAAGTCAATCTTTTAAACTGTTGAAAACAAAAAGTAGTGTGGTAATTGGGCAGTTAATCTTACTAGAAGGTCCTTGTCATGGAGCCATGAAGCAATTCTGGCAAATGAAACCGGTAAAAGAGGTGACTACTGCCTGTCCCCCTACAGAGTTACCTTAGCAGATATGAAAGTGAAATCTATGAAGCTGAAGGAATCAGTTGATTGATGCATTCCAAGCACCCTACGTTAATAATTTTTTTGTGCTAAAATTATGCTGAAACACAGAAAAGGAAGTCTTTTTCCAGCATTTGTGATCTATTTTCATTGATGATTTTCTTACTGTAGTTCTCCCACCTCTGACCACCCTATGAGTGTTTCTTCTTCAAAGGAGTGGTGTCCATAGTGAGTTCTCCATGTTAAGTGTTGTGTTTCTAAGAAGTTCCTTGTAGGAGCGATTGATAATCCTGCCCCAGTGTCCGTGTCTTCTTTGTTTAAGGACAGGTCAATTTGTTTCATAATTGGAAGTAGATCTGTCTTCTGTCCTATGCACAAAGCACGAATTCATAGATTTAGTACAAAGTTAACTTCCATATTCCTTGCCAGATGCAGTCCTTAACGTTCAAAGCAGAGTGGCCAAGAGTCTGAACTGTTGGTGACTGTTTTATCCATGTAGAACTAGAACCTTTGAACATTTCCTTTGAACATCTTATTCTTTGATCAGGGGCACAAGTAGTTGTGGAAATTTACATGCGTCCAGGTGTTCTGTGCTTACATTACAAAGCAACAAGGGATTGTGACAGGTTTGGTTAAGCATTTAAGGCTTGGAGTGAGCATCAAAGCCAAATCCTTGAGGGTATGTCTTCCTGCTTAAGCATCTGCAAAGTGTGATTTCTATTGTTGTATAGAGAACAAATAAGAGCAAAGGAAAATGGGTATTTAGTATTTGAGGCATACCAAGCCCATTTATTTCATGTGGATTACATTGCACGATTTTGAGAAGGATGACATTTAGTTACCTCTGTCTGATGCAGAATCCTCTGCATTCTATATTCATAGCTTTATTGATGTTGATGGAAGTAGGACAAAATAGGCTTACTGAGGGTTTCTCTGGATTTGTAAATTCACCTAAGACATTTGGGAGAGATTGTACAAAGGATGATTCTGTTTTATGTCACCTCTGCGCACACACACACACAAAAGAAAACACCCTGTAGTATGTATTGGCATCCAGCTGCCCAAGTGCCAAGACTGAGCATCTTTCCGAAGGGTGCCGCTGTTGTGGAGATTAGGGGAAAAGATTAGGTAGTAGGAACCAGCCCATGAAAGAGATCACTTTGCCCTGATCTTGTGTGTATGAAACATGTTTGTTTGAACAGGTCCTGGAAACAGCTGAAGCTACTGTCAAGTTGAATGTTACGTGTAAACAGTCTCATGAATGGAAGCAAGGGCTGAAGGGGGCTCAGTGGTGGACTGAACAAAACAGAAGGGTCTGAACTGAACAGAAAGACACAGGAAATCCCTATGTCTCTACATACCAATGCTGCGATTTGAAAGGGAGAAAAGCAAGATTGCATACAGATGACACAGAGCACTTGGACTTTTGAGTTAGGAGCCTTGGGTAGGGTCAGCATCAGTCTGAGACTTGATAGTTGATGTGTGGAGGAAGGGGGAAAGAAGTGATTGCCTTATGTTTAGTGTATTGGAGTGGTTTCTGAGGAGTTTCTTCCTGATGTTGTGCCTGCCTCTTCCTATGTCCTGAATTGCAGGACTTAGCTGTCTCTGCTTTTCTCCAAACCTTATGGATCCAGGGTCTTGGCCAGGCTGGTCTCGTAGGCAGGTTATGTAATGCAGTCCTTCTACTCCCCAAGATCAAACCGTTCAGATGTCCTTCCTGTTAGTGGGTATAGCTGAGAATCCCCAAAGTCCAGCAGTTTCCTTTCAGAGACTGCTTAATGAGCTAGCAGCCATGCCTAAGAACTTGCTAAACTGGAGATGCTTATGCTATGCAGGTTAGTGTTTATCAGTGGCTTTACTAAAAAATGACTGCCATTCCTGATATGTTACTTCCTCATAATCCTAGTCACTTTTAATCAAAACTAGTTCCAGACACTTAAAAGTGCAGTGCTAATGTACTGAGGAGTGTTGTTCCACTTGAGTAACTTGTCTTAGTCACTGTTTCTCCAAAAGATTCTGAGATTTATATCCCAAACTGAGAGTTAGAAGTGTCATGCTTGAAGTCCCTTGCAGTGGAAAGGTGCACATAACAAGAATGTGAGGAACAGTTAGCACTTGAAATTAGTTAAAATCAGTTGTCCAAATTTAGCCTTTATTGTCTGTAGATTATAGTCTTGGCAGCCTCCTGATGAGAGGGGATTGAGGGGAAAAATGGCACATTGTTTTTGTAGATATGTAAAACAAAAGGAGAAACCTGGTATATACCTTTATAGGTACTGTAAAGGTAAGCTTCCTCCACTAAAATCTATAGGATCTCAATCCACTGTATGGGCAGGCATATGGAGAATATGTCCCAAGCTATGCATCATGGAGAGTACCTCCCTTTATTGTTCGCCATGTTTAACTGTCTGTGTAAAGACTTACAGACTTCAGCTGCTGAGTTTTTTAGTTAGCAATCTCTGTATACGTGTTCAGAACTGAGGCAGCCTTCATTTCAGTCTGTAGATCAGATGTGTATCGTACTGCAGTGTAGTTACACTGCTTACATATTCTGCTTGTACAGAAGATGAATGCAGGCATGAATACGGCTTTAACAAATAATCTTTGGAAATAAAATGCCCACAGTGGGATCCTATTGTGAGCATTTGTACGGTGTTGTGGTGCTCTGTCTAAAGCTGTTGTGACAGAATATATATAAAAAAAAAAAAGCAAACTCAGAATAAATAATCAGGTTTTTTGAACTTAAAGAATGGCATGAAAATTGGATTGACTTGTTGCATAGCATCATTGTAGACATGAAATATGCACAATAGTTCTTAGACGCGTTAAATAAAATGTATTTTCATGCCTTTCCTCAGGTCTCCTTCATGCAGAAATTGCTTCTGCTATTTCAGGCTCTATTTGCAACATGCCTGTTCTTTGAAGTTGTCTTCAAATCTGAGGTCTTGTTGTGTTTTAATCATTTTTTCCATGGCAGTGCTGCAGGCAGTTACAATCAAGATACTTAACTGCTTTTCTGACCTTTCTTATACTCTGTCAGCCTAATAGATATCTTTCTTTACATGATGTGGGGGAAAAAGGATGGAACTAGGATTAGATTTTTATTATAACCCTTATCTAGATGGAGCCCTCTGGTTTACGTTGGAAAGCAGTAAGAAATAGTGACGAATTTGTGGTGCATTTTTGCCATTTATATTTGTCAATCAGCAGGGAAGTAACCCAAATGTTGAGTTATGTAGAGCATTGTTAATATAGACCTGTCTGAACAGTGCATGTTTGAGAGCATAATTTATAAATAAAGTGATGTGGCCAGAGAGAAGCAATCTGGGTCAATAGGAGTTGTGTGTTTCTTGTTTTGCAACTGCTCTTGCTTCAGGTTCACATAAGAAGAAGAGGTTGGTGGCTGTGCAGTGGTCCCTTGGAGCAGTGCAGCAATTTGTGTAACCGAGAGAGATGCTAAAACAAAGGAAATAGCAGTGCTCTTGGAACAGTGGGTCTCAGATGCACATGTCAGAGATGCATGTGGTCTGGAAGCTGAAACACTCCCTCCTTCCATCAGAAAACAAATGCTGCTGTTGCCCCTGTTCTCACATTCTCAATTTGGAAGAGACAGTAGACAGGGCAGGATGTGGGAATGGAGCCCAGGGGAGGGGTTGCAGTCCTGATTGTTGTATTTATTTATTTTTTCCTTCTCAGTTCATGGCAGGACACGTGCCAGTATGTGATGGCAGTCTGTCTTTGGCTAATTCTTCTTCAGTCTTTTTGGTGAATAAAAAAGTACTTTTTGATTGCCACGTAGCTAAAGCATCTATTACCATCCTCTTATTCTTCTAATCACTTAAAATTGAGGAATAGAGTACTTCTGGTTACAGACTCATCATTATGCAGTTACTCTTTAAATAGTGTGACTTAAATATACTCACTCATTTTATTTGGTCTCCTCAAGAAAAATGAACAACCTGTTTAGAATAATTAGTTTTCTAAAAATAAATTACTTGAGTTGGCTTTCTATACTGTAGTTACTGTACAGTATGAGACAAGGGAGAAGTGAATGTCAAATGCTCTCATTACCTTAAAGTTAGGGGTGTTTCACAGGTGACAGTCGAGATGTCAGTACATGTTTAAAATTGCATTTATGAGGGCTGCTCTGAAAGTAATGCTTCCTACTTTATTCTGTTGGCCCATGATGTCAGAGACGGATGGTGGTTGTGTGGCAGTAGAGGTTGAACAGTTTCACCAATATCCCATTACATTTTATTGCTGTGTGACAAATGGCAGCAGAGGGGCAGTCTGACATGAAAGTGCAAATGAAGCAAAGGAGGGGCATTGAATTCCTCCAGGCCAAAAAAAAAGTGGAGTACCCACTGACATTCATTGACTTGGCAGCGGGTGGTGTATTTCAGCGGTGGTGACAGTGGGTCACCTCTGCTGGTGAGGAGTGTGGCATGCAGTCTCTAGTCCATTGCTGGCAAAAATGCACAGCTAATGGTGTGACTGTTGAAAAACAGGGTTTTGTAGCTGAGAATTTGCTCTATCAAATAGTGTTATTGTGCTCTTTGTAGCTACTGTAGTTTCTGCGGAAGTTAATAAGAGGCATTACTTTTGGAGCAACCTACGTATTTATGGGGATGCTGGGACAAAGCTGTGTCGTATTCCACAACTGTAAGGCATACTGTTCTCTACAGCTCTTACATGAATAGATTGAGAGAATAGTTGGGTTGCTTCCTTAATCTTTAAATTAAAATATGAATGAGAAGTGCTTTAATATTTGTATTTGCATAAGATTCTTTCTTCTAGTTCATTTATTTAATATTTTTGTATTGACATAATTGTTTAGTATGTTTATTCTCTATGTCTTGGAAAGAAATTACAGAAACAGTGGCTTACAGTTTTGCTATTTTTCAACATGCTTTGAAATACTTAATAAGAAGTTGATGAGAAGGCAAAATGTGCACTTGCACTGTATTATTTCCATTTCTGTTAGCTCTCACGTTTCTTGTGTGAAAGCCTGCAGCTACTGCTTGACATTATTACTTGGGAGGAAGATACACAGAGATGTCATGCTCACCTTTCTGCTTGCCCTTTCACAGTTATATTCATGCAGTGCTTTTTTATTTGTTTATGTTACAAAATTGTTGAAATGTGATGTCTGTTGATTTTTGCTGTAGTAAGCATACAGAGAATGGAAACTGAAGACTGGAGAGGGAGCAGCAAGTTTAATGGTACCTTCCACGATTTCCTTTAGACTTACTTAATCTAGGTATTTTATGATGTCAGCATCTTTTATTTTTTTTTTTAAAGTCTTGTGAGTGTCTCATTTTCCATCATGAAGGAAAAAGCTCATGATTATATGGGTAGGATTAGAAAAAACCCTCACACCTGTTCATCGACCTACAACAAGGACATTGGAAGTCTCTTTGTAAAGCTATGTAAAGCTCTTGTAAAGCTTTCTAAAGCTTTTCTTAAAAATTGGTTGTGCTGGGAAGGTTAGGAGCTTCAGATAGGCTGTGGGTTTTGTCATCTTTCATGCATTCCCAGCATAGTCAGCTTTGTTGCAGATCTCTTGCTATGATGTGCCTGGCAGTTTCAGCTTTGCTTGTTTTATTTTTGTCCATTTTTTGCAGTATCACAACATCATTTCTCATTTACTTTATTCCTCTTTTTACTCATTCACTTTGAGTTACTTAGCGTTAATTTTCAAAATGTTGTTTAGTTATAGTTATATATAGTGAAATTGCAAAAATATACAGTTTTCTCAGAAATGAATTCAGACTGCTCCCTGGAGTTTGTCATTTTTATCACTCCCTAAGCTGTGGGGTATGGTCAGCACACCAAAGGAGTTGGATGTTGTCCAGAGGGACCTAGAGAGGCTTGAGCAGTGGGCCCAGGTGAACCTCAGGAGGTTCAATGAATCCAATGCAAGGCTCTTGCATTTGGGTTGAGGCAACCCTCAATACCAATATAAACTTGGGGGATGAAGGGATGGAGTACTGCCCTGCTGAAAAAGACCTGGGAGTAATGATGGAAGGCAAGCTGGACGTGAACCAGCAGCGTGCCCTTGCAGCCCCAAAAGCCAACTGTATCCTCTGCTGCTTCAAAAGCAGCGTGGCCAGCAGGGTGAAGGAGGTGAGGTGATCCTACCCCTCTACTCTGTGCTGGTGGGGCCTCACCTGGAGTACTTTGTCGAGATGTGGAGTCCACTGTACAGGAGAGACATGGACCTGTTGGAGCATGTCTAGGAGAGGGCTGCAAAAATGATCCATGGAAAGGAACGCCTCCTCACAAGGGGAAATGGCTTCAAGCTTAAAGAGGGTAGATTTAGGTTGGGTATAAGGAAGAAGTATTTCACAGTGAGGGTGGTGAGGCATTGGAACAAGTTGTTCAGAGAAGTGGTTGATGTCTTGTTCCTGGTAACTTTCAAGGTGAGGTTGGATCACGCCCTGGGCTATGTGATCTAGCTGTGGTGTCCCTATTCACTGCAGGGAAGTTGCACTAGATGGCCTTCAGAAGTCCCTTTCAGCTCTAAGGATTCTGTGATTTTCATGAAAAAATAAATCCTGTGCCCTTTTACAAGAGTGGTAGGGCTGTTTTCTCTTGTTTTCAGTTTTCCAGCTTTTACTCTCTAAATCTCAGAATAGCTCTCAAGTCCTTTGTAGTTGCTGTAAAACTGTAGATTTTGTGGACCTGGAATCCTATAGAGCTATAGAAACAGAGTAAAAAAGGAAACATGTTATATGGGAGAAGGGACTTAGTTGGATGTATTACAGGTTCTTCTCTTATTATTGCTTGGATAGACTGATACCAGTTGCTCTCAGGACTTTCCTCTGTGTATTGCAGCTTTATTAGATTCTTCCTCAGAATCTGTCCCACATCAAAATTAATCTCCTTTCATTTTTAGTTTTCATTTAGATCTGGATATGAAAGATGAGTAAAAACCAGCATAACACTGATTACGCTTATACCATTACACCAATATGATTTGTAAAAAGAAACATGGCAGTGTGCTCATGTTTCATAATGGCAGTCTTTTCCTTTTGATCTTTTTACTGCAGTGGATTTATAAGTTTATAATACCATAAGCTATTCGAGTCTCTTTTGTATCTTGTGGGACATTTAATGTTGAAGATCAATTTTTTTTCCTGGAGTTGCTGCCATCTTAGTGCCCCTCAGCTTTGTACATTTGAGGAATAAGCCTGGCTTTGCTCTGCTTATTAAGCTGAAGAAAGTAAGCCTGCATGTATGAATATTGTTCTGGTTATTAGTCTCCCATAGCTCTATGAGAAATTGAAGAATTTTCTTCTGTGTGGCTGTAGGTGTTTTTTCTCTTCAATTAGATACAAAGATATGCTATGGAGTGGTGTTTTGCTCTCCTTCTTTATGATCCATAATTGTTAGTACCTATTAGCACAATTTCTTTGGTTGTGTTCTCAGGGACAAAAATAAGACATAACATGCTGTATTCTAAAACTGGATGTAGGCATCCACACAAACATTACATTGTTTTATAAAATAAATACATGGTTGATGTAGTGGCCTTTTGAGAGTCAAGTACTAAGAAGTGCTTAAGTTGGCTTCTACCCAGTTAATAACTGAGCTCTTTATTCTTCACAGAGGCAGCTCCCATTTTGTCAGAGGGCAGCTGTGGTGCTGGAGTGCATGGATGGATTCATTGCTTTCCATACCTTCCATGCCATCTGGCTATGCACCATGCACTGAACATGGTCACAGTTGGTCTGCGACAGCACATCAGTTGACATGCAAGGGGGTATGCCTGGCAAACAAACCTTTCTTAATTGAAGTACTTCTTAACTAAAATTGATACAAATACCCAAATACAAGCAGTTTGTCTAAAAAAGTGAATGAAAACACTTCATAA
>PPHD01024652.1:0-12051 GCA_002909625.1 Bambusicola thoracicus
GCTCTGAAATTCCTAAACATCACAGTCACTAATACGGTATTTTCAGACAAAGCCACTACTAGTTCTTACTTGTATAGAGTCAAAACACATGAGTTTGCTACTTTTGAGCTCAGTTGCTTCTGCACACAATAGGTTGACTGGAAACTGGCTTTCCTTCTGCATTATTTGACAATGCAACACAACTGCTTGGGGATGTGTGAATAGCAGACAGCATACAGGTTACCTCTCTACAAGGCCCCAGTGAACAACGTTCTGCTATGTTTAGATTTACATTTGTGGTGTCTGTGCTTGCGTTCGCGTGTCATTTCCCTCAAGGCAACTACACAGGTCAGACCCTAAGCTAACACCACTGTACATTGGAGGAAGTGAGGGAAAGTCAAAAATGGCAGCTGCAAATCAAAATTCTGCATTCTTGAAATGCAAGTGTTTGATTCAAAATAACAACGTATAATGGGAATGGAATGAGAGAATCATCATCACAATTCCAAACAAAATAACCCAGATAACGTCTTAAACAAATAAAAGGCCCACAACACAACAAACCTCTATAGGTAAATTAGAAAAGCCTCTGTCAAGTATCATTCAGCAGAATGCTTTGATTTTTAGTTTACGTTTCAAGATTTCCCTCACCAGAGAGTAAGAAAGAGCTCCCGAGTACTGAAGATGCATTAAGTGAGACATAACTTTACACAAACTAACAGCATTCTTAGCTGAAACCAGAAGGTAATGCCTAGTTTGGAGACTGCGTTCCTTTCCACACAATTCCCCCTCCCCAGAACATGGGAAAGGAAGTATCTGTGCCAAAGCACAAACCATTCCCATTACAAAGCCTTCACTGCCACTGATTCTTCCACCCCACCACAACAAGGCTCCAGCAAGAGCTTTATTTCCTTTTACTGTTAAGTTCTTCTCTAGCTGCATGCTGCCTGCTTGAGAAGCAACTCAAAAATAAGTAACCTGCCCTCACTCGCATTTTTAAGGAATGAAAATGATCACAGACATAAAAACACCTCATCACCTTCCTTTCACTCTGTAACATGACAGAAGGCAGAGCAGTGACAGCAGAGCAGCAAGGTCCCAAGCTGCAGCAAACAAAGGTTTGCTCAAATGCAACAGCCATAGACATGAAAATAAAGAAAAGATGGTACTCACCCTCAGAAGGCCTCAGGTATGCAAGGACCTCCAGCAAAATCCCCTTACTTCTACTGCAAACCCCTTAAATGAGGTCTGGGAAGGGCTGGATCCTGGCTTCGCACCTTCTGGTCACTCATGTGCATTGCATACAGCTGAGATCCCCTGGATTGATTGCCTGAGTTGGCCTTGTCTTCCCACCAGGTGCTCAATCACTGGTTCAGCTGTGGCTTAGCATTTCTGCTACAGGGTCCAACTCCTGAAATCCCTAAATCTCCATCACACCGAGTTGCACAGAAGGTCAATCAGCTGATATAATTTCAGCTGTACTAGAGGAAAGTGACCGTAAGCCAATTTGCAGCAGCTGATGCTCTGGCAGGACAGGGTAGATGGCAGGGAAAGGAGGCATCACTCATTTGTCTTCTATGAGATCTGGGTATTAGTTTCATGTCTGACGGTACCTTGCATCAATACACAGGGCAAAACAGGAGAATGAGGGATGAAAGCAGGGTGTAGAAACTGAGAAACACAAAGCTTCGTAAAGCACACAGGAAAAAAGCAAGAGTTCTCAATGTGTGTACGTGTCTTCCTCATGGCTCAAAAACCTTTGGATGAGTTGCATAGACACACTCTTGAATTGCTAAATCTGTATCATCATTTAGACTATTTTCCTGCTGTGAAAGGATGGGTAAGAGCGTCTAGACACTAAGAGGCTGAGCCTATTGATGCCATCAGGATCTGTCCTCTTCATGCTGTCAGCTCTATAGAGCACCACAGCTGCATTCTCTGGCTCTCCAGCTGTGCTGTGCAGTAGCAAACTGCCTATGTCCCTACCACAGCAAAGCAGAGCTATTACGTGATGGTGAAAAATACATATTTTTTTTGGAAATTCATTTCTCAAGCGTAATCCAGTGGATCTTCTCCAAAAGCCTCTTAGACACTCTATTCAGAAGTGTCTGTATGAAAACCAAAATGATTTAGCAACCTTTAGTCACATCTCTGTTTGCACATAAATATAAGCACATTCAAGGAGAGAGAGATTCTGTTTCTGAGCATTGTCAGTGAGGAAAATATATGCACACCAAGTATCATTTCATTGAGAAAACCCAGGGCTGCAGCACTTTGCCTTTTTTTCTCCTAGTATGAATTAACACAATGGAGAGGGATGCCAGACACAAGTACGTTTGGCATCCTCTTGGCTTTGTCTTGTGAAGGATGAGTGCAAAACCAGAAGGGAGAGAAAAGGGCTAGGACAGGGGAGCTCATGGTTCTTTGTATTTGACAGTGCACTAGAAGGTAGCCATGACACTGAGGGCTTTACTCAGTTCCTCCTTGCTGTCTTTAGCACAGGAGAATAATGTCAAATGTCTTAGGAGATATATGCTCTTAAGAGTTTCAAGCCCCACAGTAATTTTTTATTATTATATTTATTTTTATTATATGTATTTGATGGGGAAAAAAAAACACATGCAGCTGTAGCTTCTAGCTGTGTTTATAGGTGTTATACTTTCTGTAATGAGAAGGAGAATGGGTGTTGCAGCTCCCGTAATGAAGGGACATCAAGGATCTGCTGAGTTGCTGCTAGGTCTGGATCATTCCGTTTCCCTGCATTATCCACTAATAAGCTGTTTTTGCAGACATCTCCAGAGCAATTAGAATTGTTAGAAACTCGGTACGCTTCCTTAACGTTGGAACAACATGCCACTGCCTGTTGGAGACTTTTCCGACAAAACTCAAATGTGGGGAAGTTTATTTCAACGGCATTTTGATAGCTGGGAAGATTCCAGCCTGTCATGGGAGAAACGGATGAAATTAGGAATCAAAAGGAAGAAGGCTTAGCTTAGCCAAACTGTTCTGAGTGATTATTTAATCTGGCTTTCTCAGCTGAAGGTGCTCAGGTGACATTTCTTCAGCTAACTCCAGCCAAAGCACAAGGCCCAAAAAACTTGCATTTGATTTATTTACAGCTGAGAAGACTGAAACTATTGAAGAACAATGCAAACAGCCAGCAGAGAAAAAACGTAGGGGAAGCAATGGAACTCCTGCACTTGAACCTGAAGACCATAGAGTATTTATAATTAGAATTCAGTTCGTGTTTCTCAAAATTCAGGTCACGAGAGCCAGCGTTCTCTGTTTTTCAAGATCCCCACACTTGTGACTCAGACAGTCCTCCAATACAGAGCCCCAGTTCCAGCTGTTAGAGTTTATTGACTTCAAGTGAGCACAGAGGCAAAGGTTTGAAAGAAGTATGGCTGGTTGCTGTTAAAGGCTGCTATTATGAGCTATACAGCGCTTATTCAGTTCTACCATTACCATTGTTGAATTCAGAAGCCTACATTCTGATCGCCATTGACCAATGCCCAATTTCACCCAAACTCTTGCACTGTGACCTGCATAAACCCTATTCACACACCAGCTCATTAGTGATGTAACTCTGCACAAGCAGGCATGGTGCATCAGTGTAACAAAAAGGCTGGATCGTGGGTGACAAGCCTTAGCAGCTGTGGGCCAAAAGCTCTGCGCTTTAAAGGACACAACTGAACCAAATTTGAGGAACTGTCTTTTTAAAGACTTATTCCTGTAATCTTCACTGGTGTGGTGGAAGAGGTTACACAACACTCTGCCCCCTGTCAGTCCAAGCTGGTGTCTGTGCCTACAGCGGGTGCAGGAATTGTGCCCGTTCTTGCCAGTACAGGGATGAGCTACGATGCACCAATATTACCAAGAGAACAAAGATTAGCTGTTTCAGCCTATTCCTACCATTTCACATGTAGGAAGATATTATTTGCTACATAGAGGGTAATTCCTCTAAAGGACAGCACGGTTAAGTGACAAATTAATTTGCTGCTTACATTCACTAGCTCTTCCAGCTGGCTTAATTCTCATCAGCCACCATAATTTATTAACAGTGAGGTGAGAAAAGACATGAATCAGCTTAATGTGCTATAAGTAGGGCATTGTCATGGCAACAAGATGCGGACTGTTTTCTACTATTTATGTATGGTTTGTTTTGTGCTCAACCTTAAGATACCGCTTGGAACAACTAGAATTAGAAACATCTTTTTTTCTCGACTTCTTTTTTTCACTTCAGTGTATCTTTTAAACAAATTATCAGAATAAGTATGTGAGAGGCTCCAAGGCACCTCTCCAGGAAAACAGCCAGCTATACCCTGTGCAACGAGTCCTCCTAGAAACAGAAGCCTTTACTCTCATCTCACCATCATTTCCTCACGTTGTCGCACAACCAATTCCATGGATTAACTCCTTGTTTATAGCGGTCTGAGATCAAAACCAGACCTTCCCTGGTCCGTACTCTACATATGGCTAGGAGCTGGGGAAAAATCTAACAGTGTCATTGAAAAGAAATTGGTTTGTAGAAGTAGTACAATCTATTTAGCACGAGACATGGGAAAACAATTCTCTGTGTTGCATTTATCACTGACTCATGATGGAGAAGTATGAAGCTAAAACTTTAAAGTGAATAATAAATGATTTTTATGGCCTTCCCAGCTAAGTCTAAATTCTTTGCACTGCATCAGCAACTAATAGTTTTCATACATCCAGATCTTCATCCAAACATCCTATTATTTACTACCGAGCTGCACAAAGGGAGCAGCTGGAATGTTAACACAGCACGCTGAAAAACAATTACCAATATTACTCTTCTGATTTCTTTATTTTTCCACCACCTGCAAATTGCAATCTGATATTAAATAACTAAGGAAAATCGAAATATCTCTAGGATGTCTCGAGGAGAACACGGGGGAAAATGAAATCATTTTCATGGAAAGTCTTGCAATCTTAAAATACAGATTTGTTCTGAGTAGGGACAAAAAAGGATTGAAAAAGTCACATGGTTTTCTCCATTCGGTACTCATTCATTATTTTAATGTCTGGTTTTATATTACCCTGGGTATTTGTTTGCACAACATGTAGGGCAACAGGCAGCTGGGTTGGACCATGACACAAAAGTGTTCGCATCTACCAACCTGAGGCAAAGTAATAAACGATATCATTTAGAACTCAAAACTTCTGTCAAGCTACAGTTGCAGATGTTCCATTAAACACCACTAAACGATATCTGCTGAAGTCAACCATAGGAGCTAGTTAAGAAATGAAAGATCAGGACAGCCTTACCTTGAGGTTCAATGGATTAGTCTGCTCAGTGCTGAGCTGAGCTGAGGTGACTGGCTTTGCTGGCACCACTCTAGGTTGCAGTTTGTGCCTATTTCCTTGGAGAATATCACATTAATTAGAATCACTTTCTTAACTTACCTCAATGCTTTTCAAGATAATCATCAGGGATAGAAAGGCCGAGACCCTTCTTCCCACACTACTAAATGCTCTGAGCCTTGCAAACACTTCTCCTTGCTGCACCCACAGAGGAGGAGAGGGAGGAGGGGGCTGAAGGAAGGAGGGCAGCAGGGTCATCCTGCAGCTTGTGGGCCCCAGTGCACAGAGCCTTCCTCCCCTGGGCCTTCCTCACCCACATCCTTGCTCTGGGCAACCACCAGCAATCCCCAGACAGAGAAAATTTGCAGAACTGCCGTTTTTGTTGGGCTTGCTGTGAAAAGATCTGTGAAAAACAACTTGGGGCCATGCTGTGTGTGCTAGCGAGACACCCTCCAGGGAAATGTTGGTTCCAGAAGAGTTTGCCTGGCTAAAAAGGTGGTGGTGACGCCACAGGGCATGTGGGGGATAGGAGAGGCTGTGTAGGGGCCTACAGCCCCAGAGCCACCAGCCCTGGCCTGAGCACAGCTCTGGGCAAGGAAACTCGGGAATTAAAAATTAAAGTTTGCCATCTAGTGGTAGGCCTCAGGAGGTGCTTTGGGACACAGCCGCCCCAGACCTCAAATTTATAGGTGATGCATTTGTGATTTCTGAAAAATACGACGTGTCTATTCCTATTAACACTGGATGACCCAGAGAAATCATGAAAGAGGGATTTTTAATCTTGGCAAATTGCTTGCTCATTCACGGTGTTACACCTGGACCAGACAGGCCTGACCGACATCCTCAGGACGTGGTTCTGTGTATGAAATTCTGAGTGATACAAGCAAAAAAAGACATCAAAGCATTCACTACAACATAAAAATGAAACAGTAAAATGCAATCATTTCCCACCACTTTCCTCTTTTGTATGGGACAGTGGAGGCTCCCAGGGGATTACCTCTGCCTTTTCTCTGAAGTTTTTACTTCCCCTTTGAGCTTAGCGGTGCCTGCACGTGACACATTCCTGCCAAGTTTGCGTGATACTCTGCAGAAACACATCCAATTGCAAGAGTCCCTTACAGCTTTGTCTGAGCAATGCAGGCCCCCTGAATGGGATCGTACGTGTCTATGCGATCCCTATGGAGGCCTCCTCTGCTGGCATCACTGCTCGTTTGTTTCTGTGAGAAAGAAGCACGTGAGGCAGCAGGAACGGGGGCACTGGTTTCTGAAGGGAAGAAAAGGCTGAGGATCCTTCCTGGAGACAGCTAGCGAAAATGTCCGTATCTCAGGAAACAGCCTGGAGAGGGGGGAAAGGAAAGGTCTGGAAGGTAATGGGGTGTATGATCTACTTTGGTGCCTAGATTGCAATTAAAGAACTGTGGGCATCCAACCTGGTGCCTACACAATCCCTTGTGTTCCGCACACAACATTTCTGTTAGCAGAACTCCAGGTGGAATTAGCAGTTTTTGCAGCATAATCACATTGTTGAGCCGTACTTAATTTATGAACTGCTACACACACAAGATAATTTTCTCAGATTGATGCTGAGCTGATTATTTCCCATTTCGTATTTATGCATTTGATATCTCCCTCTGCAGTACGGTGCCTCACACTCATCATTAGTGAACTTCACCTTGTTGATCTGAGACCATCTCTTCAATTTTGCTTTCTGATCCCACCTGCCGGAGTGAGAAGATTTCACAAGTGTACTCTGTGTTTATCCTCCAAATCACTAATAACAATATTGACGAACATCAGACCTGAAGATCTCCACACATCTGCTCGGAATGCTCTCTTGACATTTACTTCCAGCTTGACATTAAGTCATCTGCAGAAACACACTGAGAGTTTTTTCATCTATTTGTATATACACTCATAATTTTGTATAAACTGTATTTTGCTAGCTGGAATGTCTGAATACAGCTTACCGGCACCAAAAATTATGTTAAACATATTGCCTAGTGTTTCTTCTAGTCATCAGTATTTAGAATACAGAACTGATGAAGAATAAGCCACCACATTTATGTTAAAAGCCCAGAGGGGATAAATGCCCTGCACTTTTGAGTATGACTTAGTGTGCAGTTTCAGCACAGCAGAAATATTTGCTGATGATGTAGATGCCCCTTAATAGAGCACAGAGGACAGAAATGATGCAAGAACCTATTAGGCCTAAGAGAGAATTCCTACTCTTCTGGTAAAAAGTAAAATAAAAATAAAAATAAGAAAAGGACTTAATAAGCATAACTGTGTCAGTTTTACTTCTAGCACATGATTCGTTCGGAAGAAGAGGATTTCAGAATGTCCACAGCATAACTGCTTCTCTCTGTTTAGGTAATCTGCTTCTGATTCAGAAGCTTCAGTTCATGTTAATTTTTCATGTGTCAGAATGCCTTCAGGGTCTCTATCCCCAGAGCGGGGGCAGGAGGGCGTTCCTTCCCAGATCTGGATTTTGTAGTTTGCAAAGGGAAAGGATTCAACTTAAGAGAAAAAAAAAAAAAAAAAAAAAAAGATAAATGGACATGCTTATGAAAGGGCTTGGCTTTTCACTGCACGGGTCTGCTCTGTCTCTGTTTCAGGCACGGGCTGGAGGGTTACAGGATGCCATCCATCCGAAATGTAGCATCCGCATACAGGCCCTCCCACATAGGTGTTTGGGAAGAGGCCAGGAAAGTGTCAGACTTGCGATGGAAACAAAGGAATCAGGTAACAAGCTTTCCCATGAAAGCCTCCATCAAGGGATTACAATCAAAGAGGTGATCTTGAGAGAGGCCAGCAAAGGCACATGGGATGAGGAGGCAGCAGGACCTCTAGGCCCAGCCCCCCTGCTTTTGGGGGTACTCCTGTCTTCTTGAGTCCCTCCTGCTTTTTCTGCCTAAGCAATGCAGAGGTAAATGGCATTTTGTAGGTGGTTGCATCACAACGTGATGACCCAACGCTGCATCCCATGAAATCCATGGTGAAAATGAAGGATGAATCACACCACCACTGATTCAGCTCCCACACAGAGCCACTGTAGGTGTTTATTTTGTCTGTACCGGGCTTCAGAGAGTAAATCATACAGAAGCCAGGCTGGGAGGCTTTCCAGTTAACAGCAGTTAGGACAGTGCCGTTCCAATGCCGTTCTCAAGTCACTATCTTTGTTTCTCCCGCACGGAGGTTTAGCTGTACACTCCCCCCAGCCGCCTGCCAGTCCCTGAGGCCGCCAGCAGCCCCAACGAGGCCCAGCAGGGCTCGGGAGGTGCAGCAGTGACCCGGCTCCTCCTGCCCACCCCGCTAGGTGGCCCTGCGAGCCCGGCCAACAGCCGGGGCTGCTCGCCCTGCACAGCGCAGGCACTGACAGCAGCCCAGCAAACGCGTCGGAAACAACCTCTTTTAAAGCAAAAATGAAATTCGATTACTGTCGGTGCGTGGATGTTCAGAGTCTCACAGCAAATGCCTCGTTTTGACGGTGAACAGGGGTAGGTGAAGGCAGGCATCCACAGCCTCAGGCTGGATTATGCATTATGGGCGTGTTCAATGGCTGCCTCTGGAAAGCAGAGATCTCACTATGTGGCTCTGAGCTACTCAGGTAATCCCTGAAGTGCTTCAAGAGGTCAGCAGAGGAGGGGAGGAAAGAGGAGACGCTAAAACAAGCACATGCAGATGTGGTGGTTTCTGTGGGCTGGTGAAGGAGAGGAAGCAGGAGGTAAAAGCTGGAAGCTGTGCTTGGGTCATGTATGTATTTATTATTTAATGTCTTGTCTCTTTGTAGCACTGAATCTGAGGAGGGAGGGAAAAAAAAAAAAAAAAAAAAAGCCTGCTTCCTGTGTGAGCTGGAGAAATCCACTCCACATTTCCGTATTTCTCTTTCCTGATCTGTCAAATAAGGGCACCAGCATTTAGCAGCCTCTAGCTGAGGCTCTCTCACAAACAGCCTGAGATCTTCAGGAAGGAGAAGGGAAAACAGGCATCAGAACTGAGGTTTCTGAAGCCATCGTGTGTGGAGATTTCTGCAGCAGAACTCTCTTCTCATGAAGGTTCTGTGTTTTGGAGCCATCAGTGGAGCTTGGGGCCTGCTGTGTCACGCACTGCGCAAACACACAGGGAGGGACAATCCCTGCTGCAAAGGACATGCTATCTAAATAGACATGACAGAAGAAAAACTAAGGGAGGAATTAGAAATGAGTTGACTAGCTCAGAGTTACACCATTCGGTGCCAAAGCCAGAGGCAGCAGTTGGTCTCCTGATTTCTAGCCCAGCAATCTGTTTTTTCCTCATGGCCAAGCACCTTTTGCTGCTCTAATGCTTACAGGGTGTTAATGGTATTACGGATAATTATATATTACTTGGTATTTTTAACTAGTGTGAGCTTTACACATAAGCACACACACGACTGAACTCAGCCACCCCAGCTGCCAGCCTATGAGGGGTTTGGAGGGCATTAAATAGCACCTATAAGGTGACCTCCAGAGCAGAAACATGTCACAAGGAATAGGAAGGGAGGAGAGTCCAACTCTTGTGAAATCTAGCTGCTGAAACACCTTCACATCTTGCAACACCAAGTCAAAAACTCTTTGTCTTAAGGATTTAAGACCAGACATAGGAAGAACTGTATTTATCTCACGTTAATCACCTAGGCAACTGGGAAAGCAGAAATGAGCTTCACTTTCTACTGTGTTGTATAATCTGCAAGTTTATTCAAATGCCTGTTTTGACATATCAGAAATACTTCTGGTTCTACTAAAAACTTGCATTTTTAAGAACAAAAAACAAGGTATCAATAAAACAATCAGATTTGGTTTGTAGCTTTTCCTTTGACCCAGGCACTGTGTGCCTGCGTGCCCAGACAGTTATCTGATGTCCTACAGTCTGCATTAGAAGTAGAGTCACATTTTAATTTCTCCTTTAGGGGTTCCCACATCTGCAGAGCCCCGGTTGCAACAGCCAGGATTTGATCAAGACCACAGCCAAGGAATGGGCTGGGAATTGTCTTTTCCTTCCCCAGACAGCAGGAAACAGTTAAAAGCCTCTTCCTCTAGCCTGAAAGGTCTTACAAAGGATATATTCCAAAAATGAAATAACATTATGCACAGACCCGAAGCTTGTGTTATAACTGTGTAACACAGCTTCTAGTGAGCTAAAAGCAATCCAGCCTGCTGTAGGATCTTGCAGGATTCAAGCCTTTGCTGGTATCTTGGCTTGGCCAAGGAGACAGGAAGGCCATATCTCTTCGCAAGGGAGAACAGCAAGGTCATACTTCTCCAGGGGCTTCAGTCAAACCCAGAGTTATTTCTGCAGATAAGAGAAATGTTGGTGTTAGTATCTGCTACATTGCACAAGAATGTACAAATACATGGGTTAAAGATCATATCTTTGAAACGCCAAATAATTCACAGACAGCTACAATTCTAATAAAAAAAGAACAGGTTGATTTTCATTGAGTTGTTTCTCTTCTCATCCAGACTGCTTTGCTTCTGACAGATATTAATTTTTTATTTTTATTTTTTCCCCCACAGACCTCTTCATTTCCGAGATGGAAAAAAAACCCTTCAGCCTAGACGGTCCTTCCAGAAAATAACAATTTTATCCCTCCCCTTTTGGTAGTGTCTTTATTTACACTGTTTCAAAACCTATTTTCCTTGAAAAGAAATGTTGATGAGGTTTGGCTCTCCTCCCTGCATTTCCTAGGCAGAGTTGCTGGTGCTTTGGTCTGCCTGCCTGGGCCCAACGTGAATTCCAAATCGTTAGTATTATTTTACTGAGCAGAGCAGATTTTCTGACTTTCCTAATTCATATACAGCTATGCTGTGGGGCTGTGAAACCGTGATGTTCCGTTGTTGCCATACTTATAAAAACTTTCCTCCAGCTTTGTAAACTCCTAAGTAATTACAGAAAAGGCACAGAGCCTCAGAGTAACCAAAGCCAAGATGGTGAGGCCCAGTAACTGAGGGAATTAGGAATTTTTCCATTCACTTCAATGAGTTTTGGTTCAAACGCTGTGAAGTCAGATTCATCCGTACATATCAAATGAATGGAAAAATTCCAAACATGGACAATATGATACCACTCCTGCAAACTACTGAAGAAGGTAGGGAATAGGAAAGGTGCGCGGTCAGAATTGCTACCAATCCTTCTTGCAAAATATCAAAACCCCAAGAAAGGACAAGAAGAAACAACAGCTTAAGCCTGTAAACCCTTTTAAAGAGGATGGAAGGAAAGTGGTGTTTGTGGCCAGAACTCCCAAGGCAGAAGAGAAGAGAAAGCACAGCCTGAAAAGCGCAGCACTGTTGGTTGTGCGGAGTCTCAGAACCTGGCTCAGTATAGGCAGACTAAAAGTAAACCGTTACAGACCCAATATGTAGGATGCAACCCTTTCTTTCAAGTTCATGCAGTGGTGCAGGGAAAAGAAGTGAAAGCCTGGAAAATTCAGAAAAGAAAGCAATGGTATTATTTCTCAAATTTGTAATTAACAGAAGGTAGAGGTGTGATATACTGTATGCTACGATAGAATTGAAAGTCACAGAACTGCTAAATCATTCAAAAAGACCTTCAAGATCATCAAGTCTAACCATCAACCTCTCCCACTGAGTTCATCACTAAACCACGTCCCCCAGTGCCACTTCCACACATCTCTTAAATACCTCCAGGCATAGGAACTGCACCGCTTCTCCGGGCAGCCCATTCCAATGCTTGACCACTCCTTAATTGTAAAGAAATTCTCCCTAATGA